>PNEQ01077511.1:0-22641 GCA_003012365.1 Medauroidea extradentata | reverse complement strand
TGCGTGGTGAGAGGGAGTTGTGATTTTTTCAACACAAATGTAATTATGTAGGCAGTATAACTCATTGTTTTCCAATTTTTCTGTTCACTTCGGTTTTGTGAGTGCTCACTATCCAATTCCAATGGAGGATTTGAATAAATAAATAGGCCTATTGCCTAAATAAACAACGACTGAAAAGGAACACGGCGGCCGCCATATTTGTTTACGACGTGAGTACCGGTTATGTTTGGGTTATGTATTGAATTGTGTTATTTAAAAAATTTATTTTAAAGGGATTGTTCAACACGTTATTCATAAGTGTTCATTCTCTAGAGTTATTGTAGTAGGCTACTATAACAACTTATTTTAGATATAAAAATTTTTTATTCAATTGTCTCGTGTATAACAGCCTCCTCATTTATTGACGTTGGTTTTTAGTAAAAAATGGGGGTGTTATACACGCGTAAATACGGTATATTTGGTTTCAGGCAGTGTTTCAGAAATTCAGATGAAGTTGGTTACATGATTCCAATAAGCTGAGCTTAAACATATTGTGATGTTATTATTAACATTAATCTCTCAATAAAATTACGAACAAAACTACCTCTAAATCCATGCATGGGCACGTAACCCATTGTACTTGGTTTGTTGTCATATAGTAATTAAAAATTTTTTGTCTCCTTTAATTAATATTTTTTTGGTTTGTAACAGTTTAATCATGCTAACTTAATCAAATGTAAGGATGTATACGGCAGGATCCAACATATTAATTGGGGATGCTGGAAGCGAAATTAACATTAAAATCTTATTCAAAATTTAAATTTAACTGCTAAGCAAATTTAATAGTAAACTTTATGTGTCAATTTTATGTGATTTATGTCATGTTTGGACTCTTTATAAAGATAATTTAATTTTGAACAACTTATCAAAGTAAATTTTTCTTGTATTTTGCCTCATTTGTGTTTTGAAAATTTCAAGTAGTTTCTGACCTCATTTCCTTTGGGATATGATTTATCTGGCAGGCAGGTCAGAATTCAGACGCTTGAAGACACGTACAGAGACGTGCCAGTATGTAGCTTGGTCAGCAGCCCATTACTCTATCTTCTTGGGTGGTAGTGCCATGTGCAGCAGAACACTGGAAAGGTGGGGCTCTGCGGTACTATTTGACAATTTGCTGACACAGCTTGTCCCGAATTAAATAAAGTAATGATTAATTTGTGGTCGTTGAGCAATAAACTATTATTTAATTTTGTCTGTAACTTAGTATTGTAATTTCCTTTCAATATAAATGTCAACCAGTTTTTCATGCAACTTGGATCCCGTAATATCACTCCGCCGCTCGGCCGAGTACGTCTAGAGTGTTCGCCCAGGAGAAAGCAGTCGCGGTACGTTAGTGCTAGGTGATGGTCACTTGGATATGGCCGGCTAGTAGAGATCAGTTGGGGAGAGTGGATGGACGTGTTAGTCGTTGGAGAGGGGCTGTGAAGCCTAGAGGGTGGATTCGCCAATAGAAGGGAATATAGAGGGCTTTTTCTTTTTTTTAAACATTTTTTTATAACAAGTTGTAGGTGCTTGTAACAGCACAAATCCATAACAAAGGTAGATGAAGACACCGGGCTAGGTTTCTCGACTGAGTTCAGATGGCAAGTCGCAGTATTTAGGTAAATCCAACTTATGTAACCCGGGGCGAGCACTCACCACATTAACCGGCAGGGAATTTTGTCATCTTATCAGAATGTATATACGCTAGTGTCACTTGTAAGCTTCTACCAATGAGAGATTAATAAAATATAGAGGTGGATATTTATTAATTTTTTTATCTATTCTTTGCTAATTAACTCCGCTGCTATCCGGGCATCATAATAATCATCACAACTTCTACAACAAAACAAATAAAAGTTCTGTGGTAAGGTGTCTGCTAGGGATAAGGAGCAGATCCAGCCTTTCATTGTCATTCCCCTGCATCATTTAATGACGACAACAAAGTGCCACGCTACGACTATACACCCACCCTGTTACAACTTCAATCAAAATAATCTTCTTACCTGTATTGTTGGTGTTCCTTAGCAAAATTTTGAGAGAACATACTACACAATATGGCGGATACATTTAATAAAATTCCCCGAAGAAAGGCATATAGTTATACATGCCTGTTTTCTGGAAACTCCCTCAATTACAGTACACAAATTATATTGTTAATAGTGTGTCAACTATGGAATAAGTGTTCTCTGAGGTATAAACTTTTTACACAAGTATTTTAGTCATATGGTACATTAAGTTTGTACATTTGATTTGCCCGATGTTAGAAGCCATAAATTCTGGAATTGGTCTAAATTTCTTACAGTCAATGAAAATGTGTTGACTTTTAGCATTCAGTTGTAGTTTTTATTTTATTTTACCTAATGAACTTGCAAAAATAGAGCGTATAAAATAGGTTGTGTGTTAACTACTTCATTATTTTTTCTGGGTTATGAATTTTTTATGCAAATATTATAAATGAATGAAGTATTTTTGGACTTACGCCATTGTAGCAAATGGTGTTTCACAGCAAACCAGAGCATAGACAAACCGAAAAGTACACAACCAAAAAACTTTTCTGTTTGTCTGCATGTATTTTACAGTTTTCTGTGATAAACCATTTGCTGCAGTGGCATATGTCCAAAATACTTATTTTGATTTGTAAACTCCCCATTGCATGAATCATTTAAAAATAACAAAAATACTATACTTTGTATTTCACTAAATTCATATTGTAAGCAAAATACGTTAGATTGGGGGAAGGAAATAAAAACTTTTATTGACGCCGTGTCCGGTGAGAGTGAGGTAGGAATGGAGCTGCGTCGGAATGCCCTGGGCGCCACCCGGTTAAGCGTGTAGCCGGGAACACGAGGCTCGATGGGTCGTGGTCTGTTCGTGCCGGCTTGCCCCTCTCTCACTTGGAGAGTCGAAACAGCTGCGGATCAGAAAACGCAGGGAGGATCTGGAGAAAACTACACCTTACATGGGCACTTGTGGAGCGGTCCACACCCCCATACCCTTGGGCCTTAAGCGAGCCAGTTCCAAATGATGAAAAAAAGCAAAACATTCGGCCGGATAGTTGCACACGCGCGCTACGTTTCTCGCTGGACAAATCAGAGACCCAAAGCACACCACATCTGTCTCGTTCTGTCCGTCGCGGCCGCTGCTTCCAGACTGCCTTCTTCATGCCCTGGTAGAGGGAGGGGGCAGCAAAGCCATGTGTCCTGCACTGGCAGATGGCCGGGATGGTAGGTGTCACACGTCGGTGTCAAGTTCACACATGCCCTGCCACCGTCACTGATCTGCCATACACACTCAAGTATCACACATCTGCCATTACCAGCCAGTGCTCACCTGCCACTGACACACTCTGCGAACACCTGCCGCGACCAGGTGCAACTCCACCTGGCCTGTGGCCTGGTACAACGACATTATTTTTAAAAGTTTAGACAATTGTATGAAAAATATTCATTTGGTCAAGGAAAATTTTCTGTCCGAGAAAAGTCAGGGAATTTTATTTGCAACAGTTTGTAGCCACCATGGTGTAATGCGTGACTGGTGAGTTACGCGCGCACAACACGGAAGCAATGCAAGCCATGTGGGAGCTCATCTCTTTCATCTCTTTTCTTCCCCTTTCATTTACAGTGCCACCTCATATGCTTATCTGTGCCTATCCTGCTCCATGCATTGCAACAGAGATGGATGATAGTAGCTCACATTGTCACTAACAGCAAGGCAGCAAATGAGAAGTCACGTCAGGGTTGCCTTATATCTGTGGCCATGTGTCTCGTGACCTTCGCCTGAGTTGCCATTGTATATTTACTTCGGGTGTAGTTGTGTTTTTTGATACATCTCTTGAATACACATTTAATTGTATACTTCTTTGTCTTTGTTTTTGGATTTTGACATTCAATTAAAATGAGAAATTATTGGATTTTGTGCTATTATATTGGATTACAATTTTACTTATGTTTTTAGTTATTGGTTTTGGGCTCGATTTATTTTGACCCTCTTACCTTTACTGGTAATTAATGTGTCATGTCATTGTCATGCACATCCCAGCATGCTAATAGGTTGTAAAAAAACCAACTGATATTTATTTCAGTCTAATGGTGCAACAACTCAATACAGTAATCAGCACAAAGTGGTATCTCTCCATTTTAAAATTATTCTTACATTAAAAGTACTTGTTTAAACAGGTTACATTAAGAAATGGGTTAGCCAAGTGTCGTACTTAAATGATGTTAGTGATTCCTAGTTAACAGTGGCTGTCAAATGTTTCAATACATGTACACAAACAGCATAGTGCCTAGCAGTATTAAAGAATTATTACAGATAACACTTTTTTCTATTGCAGATCAGCATGAGTTTTATGCTTTTCCCATTATGTTGCTTATGAATATTGTTAATTAGATGGGAGAGGGATCCATCATTACAGGGTATAAGTAATAGCTAGTTTTTGTCAACCTGGACTTACTATTTAGGTAGAATGAGAGGAAGTCAATTACCTGTTGAGTGTTGAGCCAATAAGTAACATCATCTGTGAGCTCAAAATTCGGCAATCTGCAATGCATGGCTGCGTGAGTTTTAGACCACTTTACTTGCCAGCTGTTGATGCAGTCGTTTAGTGTTAAGGGAAGATATTTTTTTTTACTAAGCCCTTTAAAATATTCTAAACGAAATGCTTTGCTTTATCTCTTGTCGATCTGAGGGCAATGCAAACAATGAAGATTACAGTCAGTTTTTTTTTTGGCAATATTATTACTGTACTATATTTTGGGTCTCTTTTATTTGAAACTTTCTCTGTTGCTTGTATGTCTTATAAATATATGTAAATAGCACTTGCAAGTGTTGTATTAAATTTAACTATTGGTGGATAAAAATTTTTGTTTTGTATTTCTTTTTATTTGTGCATTGTGCTTGTGGTTAATAACAGCCACAAGTTGGTCTCCTGCCATGGGGCCCGGTCCTGGATGGCAACTTTACAGTTCCAGGAGACACCTGGTATGAAGGCTGGAGAGAAGCTGACTGGCATTTTTTACGTGAGAAACCAGAACAGCTGATTCGTGCTGGCCAGTTCAGCGGTCGACTAAATTACATGAGTGGTGTGACCACTCAAGAGGCTGCTTACCTTGTGTGTGAGTAATATAAATTTTTTTTTGTAAATATGAAAGTAGTAGTTAGTTATGATTGATTCCAGCTAGTGTGAATTATGAAAGTGGTTCTAAATTACACTTTTTTTACCACCAGGGACTTAACGTTATTATATATTGCTTGTTATCGGCATTGTGTCTGGGATATACTGTGAATAGTATTTATTAAATTTTCTTTAACTGAGAAGCTTAATATTGATTCAGTACACTTGTATGTAATTGCTAATTTTAATGTATGTATTGTTATTTCCCAAGCCTTTGCCTTCGTAGATGGGTCAAGAACAATTCTCCCTGCCCCTCAGTAACAGTGTCATTCTCGCATGCTCCAAATCTTGCAGGCATTAGTCATGGGTGAATTATAAGGTACTATTTTAAAGTACTGCTTTCCAGCCACCTGTGACTCATGAAATCTTTTATCATCCATCATTGGTTTTGAGGCAGAAATGTGTGATGATAAATGATGACTTCCAGCACTATTCTAAATTCACAGTGAGTCTCCATAAACCAATTTGCTTACCCATAGCCAGAGTTATAATACTAAATCATGTTTTTATTACGTGCTTTGTTGGAATTACTTTTAATGTAGGTTTTTCTTCCCCTGCACTGCCACTCTCCTACAGTTACATAATACTAGTTTTGGATTCAACACACAATTTTAAAACTCAATGTGATAAGTTCAGACCTTTAGTATTGAAGATAGTATAACCATTAGGCCAGTTCACTTTTGCTATTTCTGTTGAAGCCTGAAGTTATCGAGCATAGGCAATTCCTTTCCAATCTGTCTGAGCCATTGATTCCACCTCTAAATACCTTGCTGTCAATGAGGCGTTAAACCCCAAGTTCCTACTTACAATGCCTGCATGCTTTTGTGTGACATACATTTTGTGTGCACATGGCTGTGTTTGCATTGCAAATACACAAATTGGAGCAAGTAAACATGTATTGTTGTTCACCTGTTACTGTTGTAAAATCCAGTAAACTGGCAGTCTCTTGCTGTAAGCTTAAATACGACAATGCAATGGAACTGGATAGGCTATAGCTATAGCTATAACTAAAATCATTTAATTTTTTTGCTAATTTTGCTAGCAAGAGGTAATGCAGCACTTCAACTAAGAGTTGCTACTTAGGCTGTCTGCTTTAAACTTATTATGCCCAAAGTTCCTTACTGTACTATTCCTGACTAGGATGAACAATACAGATAAGTGATGTTATCTCCTTTACCCTTAAAACTTGTGGCATGATAGTGATAGAGATAGAGAAGTATGTGTGTAAGTTGTTTATATGTGTGTTTTGATGGGACAGGTGTATGGATTTGATTATGGACTGGCTATACTTAGTTCAGGTTATGGAGTATAATCTCAACATTAACTTATGAGACATGTAACTGTCAACATGGTTAGTTCTCTACAGTAAAGTCCTCATTTTCCATGTTCAGATTATCCCATTCTTTGATTATCCGTGTGGCATTCTTTGAGTACATCTATAAAAGTCTGATAAATTTATGGAAGTATTATGTCAGCAGTACCTGCACCATGGGGCTGCAAGTCTTTTTTTGTGCTCTTGAGACACTTATTCTATCATGAAAGCACAAAATCAGAAACATAGACAATGAAGAAGAAAGCAAGAGAGATTGAGAGAGAGCAAGAGAGAGAGCTAGGAAAAGATAGAGAGAGAGTGTGTGTGTGTGTGCGTGCACGTGTGTGCGTGGGTGTGTGTGTGTGTGGGGGGGGGTGCGTTTTTTTGTGTTTTTTTTTCTAAGCTGGCACTGCAGCATTGTGTTCATCTGGCAGTTGTGTAGTTAGTGACACCACTTTTTAGCTCCCTAAAGCTACAAATTCCTTTCTTTCAAGTTGCTTTTATGGTCAAATGTTTTTCTGATAGATGCATGGCAAGAAAGCAATGAGAGTGCCGCTGCTAAAAGATAAGAATCTCTCCATTGTTGTTTACATAACAAGGAGAATAGGGGACTAGTTTTGAACATTAGAAAAGTAGAGTCAGTTAACAGTAATGCCTGTCTGAGACAGGTAAAAATCGGTGAAGACAGACAAGTGTATTTTTTGGTTTGTTGATCCAGGTTATAAAACTAAAAACTCTTCTTTCACATTTGCTTGATAGATTCTAGGTGCATGTATAAAGCAATTTCTCATTCCACGTACTGTCTGTGTTGATTATTTTATCCGGCAGTGTGTTGAAAGGGAACATGTGTAGTCTAAATTTTAGTACTACAGAAGTCTGTTGACTAGGTGCTAAAAGCAGTACTTAGTCTACACTTGCTTATTTTTTTACTTATTGTCCACCACCTGTAGAGTTGTGTTCCTCTTTTTTTTTTACTTCTCCCTCTTCCAAATACATCTGACTCAAGAAGAGAAAAAAATTAAGCCGTCTTAGAACCAGCCTTAGAAAATTCTTCAGCAGTGCGGCACACGTGACAGTGGTGGCACTATGAGAGTCCATTAAGATTTTTGGTGTTGTTTTGTCAATTGATGCTGCTTTTATACTATGCGAGCAATTGGTAGGACCTGGGTACAATCTCTAGCTCCGGCCCTCCTGATTTTGTTTTCCAGGCAAATGCTGGGGTGGTACCTTAAACAGGCCCTGGCTGACTCCTTCCCCCTTTCCCTTCTGTACCTTTACCAAACCTTGTACTGTTCGATGGTATGTAAAAAGATCAAAATAAATAATGACCAAAGTAAATAAGATATCACTATAGCATTAGTAATTATTTTTTATAGTGAAAACATCTTAAAAATTCAACTGTGTAGTATTCGACTCATAAACTACCATTCCTTACATAGCAAATACTACAATGTGGGCATTTGCTAGCACCCCTTCGATCATCCATCAAAGTTATCGACTGGAAGAATAAAATATAGTCTTGTCGACACAGCAGGCGGATACTTCTGTCCTATCTCCACGTCACGGGTGGCCGAAATTACATCACCTGTTGCGAGCGCCACCAATTAACTTGATGGATTTTGGCATTTTTTTTGTGTTTCTAGCATTGAAATTCAGGTTGGCGATGTTTAAACCTGTACATACAAACTTGGGGCTGCAGCTCGCTCGCGGCGACCAATCTGAATCACGGCGTGACATTTTCTCTTGGTTGGCAGTGGTTTCTTCGCTACCCCTTTGACCACAATTGCACATTTCTCAGCTGGTCAATCACTGGCTTGTCCCTCGTTTGTTGCCTAATAAGGCGTACAAATCAGTCTTACAGGCCTTACCATTTACCAACACTTAACACACAACTACTTTGCTAGCCAATGGTTCTCCAGGCTTCAAAACACTTCCTAATATGGCAGAGGTAGAAAAAACCAAAGAACACAACTCGACGCCTCTACCACTCAGACAACTTTGGCATAGAGGGCGTGCCCTTGTTCAAACAAAGCTATGCTGCTATCGCCATTTAGCCATGTGACTATAACTATGTTTATAATTCCGTAGTTAAAATTTAAAATATCAAATAAAGATTTGAGATTCTTTCCACCATCACACTGTCACCTTCTGTGTCAACTTACATGAAAATTACATGAAAAGAATTCTTTTAAGTGGGCCTATAGATATAGGCGTGCAGTGTTACAATTTAATTGTTTTTCATGCCCTGTTCGTATTTTCTAAATGTCCACCATTTTAATATATTGTTACACGAGATATGTAAGGAACCATTTTTCAGAATTTCATTAAATTCAGATTACACGAGCTATGTGAGGGCCATTTTCCAAAGTTTCTTCAGACTGTGTACATTTAACATTAAATAAGGCAGCATGAACTTACAAAGTTTTTTGTTCATGTTTTGTTAAATACCAATTTTTAAGATTTCACGACATGAATGCACCATTTATAATACACTCTTGTCAAGATCTATAGGACCAATAGACAGCTAATTTAATATTTACACATTTTAATGTCAAAAAGTTTGATTTAACTAGTATTTATTGTTTTAGATCCACCATGCTGAAATATAGCACAAGAATGAATTAATATATTATCATTTAATATTTCTAGATATATGTAAATTATTTTAATTGTTATATTTTGTTTACACCTTTTTGAGGACAGCAGGCTTATTTGTTATGCTGATAGGTTTTTTTAGGTGTGCCGAGGTCTGGGATCAAACACAGAACTTCATAAACTTGTTTTATGATTTAAAAAAGACAAATTATAGCAAGTATTGATTTTTTTATTATTTATAATTAGAGTTGTAAGTTAATTGTAAAAAAAAATAAAACTTAAGTTTGCCAAGACTATTTTGCAGTTGAAGTGTCTTTTGTGATTTTTTTGTTTGCCTGTTACAGATAACAATGAAAGCCTTGCAAGTAATGGATACGTTGTGGATAATAATTTTATTCATCAGAAAGTTAGAGAATTGGTGGTTCGCTATAATTACACGTTAAATCCTAATGGAATATATAATGCTATCAGATACATGTACACATATTGGCCAAATCCAAATAATACTGAATTTACACGTGACTATTATATTAATGTAAGTACCAATTTTTTTTTATGTTCATATTATTAGGTTATTTAGTGTAGTCCATATAGGTATTTTACTTTGAATGCTATAAATTTGTGAAATGGCTGTTTGCTAGCTCTCATTGTAAACAAGTTTATGTAATTTTAAGTAGTGATAAAACCTATTTTAAATAATAAACAAATATTTGATATAGAAGAGTATTTGTAAAAGTTGGTGCAGGCTGTACATAATATCCTGAATTTATTAACTACTCAAATACATTTATAATATTTAGCACCGGACAGCTTGTGTGTTGTTTAGGAATAGGTATAATTTTTGTCTGGCAGATGCTGGTGAAAAGCTTGGTGTCTTGTATAGTGCAATGTTAAGTTACTATTAGAAGAATCTATTGTGGTGCTAATGTTACAAATGTGAAAAGTGGTTGTTCTTTAACTTGGAAACTTCTCTGCCTGGCTTTCATTACCAGATTTAACGTTAAATTCATTTCATCTGTGTTCTTTTCCCATATACATGGTTACAATAAGAATTTTGGTCATTTATATGTCCTTGTTTTTAAATATTTAAATAATATAGAAATGCAGTCTGTTTGCTTAATTTATATTACTTAACAAAGTGGTAAAACTTTGGCCTCATGTTGTGAAAGACCTGGGTTCAATTGTGATTCTGGCCATCTTGATTTTGGTTTTCCACAGTCACTCCAGGGCAAATGAGGGTGTGATTTCTAACTAAAGCATGGCCTATTCTTTCCCAGTTTTCTGGGTCGGGCTGAGGTGGTCGAGGGGTTAGACCTCTCACCTCCCACGAAGGCGATCCAAGTTAGATTCCTGGTGGGGTTGGTCACCTGATATTTGGATGTTGGAATCGTGCCAGTAGATGGTGCTGGTCAGCGTGTTGTCTCAGGGATCTCCAGTTTCCCCCTCCCCTTCATTCTGGCGCTGCTCCATACTCGCATCACGTCACCCCTCACCAGCGCTAAAGATGGAAGCACTGACCAAACTCTCTTCACTCTTCCCAGTTTTCTGTCTAAGTCAGTGGTTTCATCTGTGTGACTTCATTGTCACTAGCCATTAACCCTCTAGCTATCTCATTTTAAATACATTGTTTTACAGTGCATTGCAAAGTAAATATCATACCATCAACAAATGCTGTAAACCCAACTAAAGTGCATGTGTAGCTAACAAAACAGGTACAGAACAAGTGATTTACATTCACATTTCTACAAGTCAGGAATGGCTATTAATACATGATATAGTAATCAAACATCATAGCTGAGTGATACATTTGCTGAATCCAATACGTCTTTTGTATGATGAGTGTCCTAATCTTGTGGTGTTGATCTGATTCCATGTTTCATCATCACGTGGTGGATTCAACTGAAGTCCAATTGTGTGCCGCCAATTAAAGATTTCTGAGCAATCTAAAGACAGAGCAGAACATGGAAGCATCTACATACCATTCAAAGCATTGAGTTAAATGCATGCTGTATACAGTATTTATACCTGAGTATTATCATGCTAAAAACTAGCAGTTAAGATGCCCTGCAGATATACAAGATCCTAGCTGTTAATGTTATCACAATGCGTAATAGAGGCGAGTGGCTGTTGTATTGATAGGGTCTCAAATCAAGATCCCATATTGACGGGCTATAGTGCTCAACAATAGCAGTACAATCTGCCAGATGGCCTCATCAACCATAACCAGATTGCCTCATCAACCACAGCCAGATTCTCACATTGTGGTCATCTTTGGTGACACAGAAATTGTATTCAATGCTGAGGATTACACTTAGGTAACACGGACTTGCGTTCGGGTGGGATGCTAGTTTGATCCTCGGTGCTGGCCATCCTGATTTCTATTTTTCATTGTTTCCCGAAAATGAAAGCTGCAGCATATTCAATAAGAAAGGAAAAAGAGAGTCAAATACAAAAAATTGATGCAAAACCAAATAAGAAACCACATGAAAAAATATGAAACCGTAAATGAAGAGACAATAATTCATGATTGCCAGTTGCATACGGAGATAGGATATGTTTCCTCTGGAACATGTCCAGTGAAGAATCGAAAGCATAGCACTTCTGAAAAAAGAGTGAACTAAAAGAAGCAATTTCACAAACAAATGTGGAAACAACACAATCAAAGGACAGATTGATAGAGAAATGATGTATAATGCCATCAGCAGTCCAACATGACAGTCAATCCGCACTAATAATAAGAAGGCAAATAGAAAGATACAAGAAAACAGAGAGAAAAAATTAAAAACAATCCTGATTTACATAGAAAATTTCTAGTAAAAGAAAAATAGATCTACAAAAAGAGAAAAGAATAAGGTAGAGTCAATATGATAGCACAGCTTAATAAGCGTGAACAAATAATAAAGAAGAAAGAAATAGAAAATCAACACTCAGAACTATAGAAGAAGAAACGAGGCGGTACAAAGTGAAATTGAGTATTTACAATCAAACACATCTCCCAGTAGCCCTGATGAACACTTACTGGGTAGTTCTACTGAGACATAGTTTGGGTTAAGCAGCGAGTCTACTGTAATAGTAGCCCTGAAAATACACACTGCTAATTCACCAAGAAGATAGTAAAGAAGCAGGTAAATACAAGGAAAAAACATGGAAAGTGCTACTGCAGTGTGTCCAAACTTAAGTCACAGTTAAAAAGAGAAAAAAAATCAAAAATACAGAAAGAAGTATCAGAGTTTGTTGCAAAAAATTTCAGAACACAAAGGGTCATCATCTCCATCGCCAAGGAAGAATGTATCTGCAGTACTAAAGAAAGGTTCGAATGAATTGCATAGGCAACTGCTATTTGCAGTAGCATTGCAGAAACAAATTTCAGCAAAAATTAGGGACCAAGAAATGAAAATTGGAAATTAACCTTGGCAAAAGTGCTTGCTGGAAAGATTCTGAAGAAGTATAAATTGACACAGCACATTTAGTAATTGATCTCACTTCACCAATACTGAAAAACAAAGGAAAGTACTAGTTTTAAATATGAAAAGAAGAAAGGATTGCTAGAACTATTGACAAACAAAGAATAAAGTGTAGGAATATTTTTTTAGTAACGAAAAGAGTGTGTGACGGCTCCTGGGAAGGAAGATTGTCTTACACTGAATAAGTGCGCCAAACAAAAATGTTATTTGAAAGACACACAAGTAAATTTGCACAGAAAGTTTGAAGAATCCAATTTAAAAATAGGGTTTTCAACATTTTGCAAGTGCAAACTCTTCTGGGTTGTTCAGCCGAAAGTTTCTGCTCATGACACTTGAATGTGCAAAATACATGCTAACTTCTCATTCATGCTTCAAAAACTAAAAGAACTTAAAATGACTGATTCAAAAAAATTTACTGATTTTTATAGTAGAATGACTTGTAACATGAACAATAAAGCATGTATAATGAGTGCTTGCAGTGTAACAACAAACACTTTCTACGTGATATTCATGCTTAGGATAAAAAGGGAAGAGACAAGCATGAGAACCCTGTCGAAGTGAGAATAATTGCCAAAGACACTATAAATTGCTGTCAGTAAATTGCTTGAAGATATTCGAAAAGCAACTCCTGATTTCCTTATTCATGAATATAATTCAAGACACCAACAGGAACAATTAAAGATACTAAATAGAAAAATAAGTGAAAAGGAATGCATTTTGTTGATTGTTTTTTTCCGGGATCTACCTTTGCAAATATGCAAAGTATCCACTTTATGGCTCCAGACCACAACTTACACTTCACACAGGAGTTAATATTTCAGAAATGATGTTGGTGAACTTCAATGCAAATCAATGTGCTCTTTCTCGAATGATAACAGGCATAGTATAAGTGCTATTTGGGCTCATCTGAAACCTGTAATTGATTTAATAAAGCAATACAATAAAAATATAATACATATTTTCAGCTATGGCCCATCAAGCCAATACCATAATAAGACAAATGTTACCCTTATTTGCCGCTTTGCTCGCTTGAACAAACTTAACAGCTTTTACCTGGAATTACTTTGAGTTAGGGCATGGCAAAAGCTCCGCTAGTGGTGTGGGAGAAACTGTATCCCATGGCCAAGACTTATTATCCGCAGATAGTTTAATTAAAGCATTGAATAAAGTAAATATCAATGTTCAGTTATTTGAAGTTACTGCAGAAGAAGTAAACGGTGTTGAAATCACAATTTCAAAACTTCCAGCACATTTATTTCTGTTAAATGAAAAAAAAAATTGTTGCACTTTAGGACCATACAGAAACCTTAAACCTGCAAAGAATATTTTGTTTTGATCAAATTAACCTAAGTCTTTAATTAGTGATATGTTCTTAAGTAACAAATTTTATCACTTTCCTTAAGGGTAATGGAGCGACTGATTTTTTTAAAATTTTCAATTGTTGTTGCGTGGCACAAGAATCAGAGAAAAATTTCAAGTAGACTGACCATGAAAAAATATTTTTTAGAATTTTTTTAACGAAGTTATGACCACTTTTTTGGAGTTTTCTACATTCCTGGAAATATCGGAAACTACAAAAAATTGGGCGGGATGACTTCGTAGAATATTTCGTTAGGTGTGATACTTTGGCCTAAAACCATTTTCGAAAGTAATAGATAAATGTATTCATTAAAATTGCAGTTTTACTTTCTAGTGTAAAGTTTTCTTTTTATAGCAGATATTTCATGTCCTGATTTTTGCTGTAAAGATGTTTTATTTCTGGAATAACAGCCCAGTATTCTTTTGTCTGGACTTTTAAGTTTATGTTAAGCTCTGGTTCACTTCAATTAAACTGAAAACGCGAGTCCTGCAATGGCAGTTATAGTGTGGTGTGTCGCACGTCAGTATATAACCTAATATGCTCTGTACTGATATGCTATCTATTGGCAGCCGCGTGAACTCACTGCACCACGCCGAAACTAAAGGACATAACAAACAGGAGAACGAATGATGTGAACAAAAGGGAGACGGTGTTCCTTTCTGCGCATATAGTGGCTACCTTGGAGTTGACGTCAAGGTTAGAAGAGGGGTGGGGCGTTTCCTCGGTAACGTGAGCGCTGTGTAGATAGCCGGCCGAGGGTGGATGGATGATGTCACTAGCAGTCTCGCAGCTGCCGCACGTCCGTTACCTATCTGTTCGCCACGCTGTACCACAGCAGCCAGTTACATGCATTTAAAATAACTCATAGACCAAACACATTTTTAAATCTAATAGACAGTGGATTACAAGCACAATTATAATATTACTACTATTTTCATAGTAACTCGGTAAAAATACTGATAGAATTATTATCATTATTCAGCCGCCGCCCCTCCCCTCCCCCACGGACCAATCTTAATAAAGTAAGTTAACACGTGAAAAACAAAGATTTCGAACATGAGATCACGGGCGTATCCAGAAAAAAAGGGGGGTATCACAGAGGAGTTATGACGTGTTGTCATGAGATTACTTCTATGACAGTATGGCCATTGTTGTCAGCACAGGAAAATAGATGTAAACGCGCGCGTCTTGGCTGAGTGGCGGGATGGTGACAAGGTCGAGGGGGTGGTGGGGCAGCGGTGGCCGAGGGGTCAGACCTCTCGCCTTTCACTAAGGCGATACTGGTTTGATTCCCGGCGGGGTCAGTCCCCGGATTTTCGCATGTGGGAATAATGCCAGACGATGCCGTTGGTCGGCGGGTTTTCTCGGGGATCTCCCGCTTCCCCCGCCCATTCATTCCAGCGCTGCTCCATACCCACATCATATCACCCCCCACACCAGCGCTGAAGACCTCGATGTTAAGCGCTGACCAATACCTCTTCACTCACTCGAGGCGGTGGACTGATAGAGACGTCACTTCGCTGCCTGCGCAAAAAGAAGATAAATGCATTTGTACATCGCAGCATTGTGGATGTGTACGTGAAGTTGACTGATGTTTAAAAATTCAATTATAATGCATTTCAAACATTTATTTGCATAGTTGGAATAGTGTGTTGATTTAAAACCGAACATGGAAAACTAAATCAGTAAAAAACGGCATTCTAGGAAGAAAATTAATGTCAACATTAATAATGATAAGTATGTCTCATGCATTATGTAACAAGAGCAGTCGAGACCACTGGTGTGTTTTGTCCTTTGAAGTTCATTAATTGTATTTTCAAATTAACTACTCTAGCATATAGTTAGCAATCTGGGGAACTGATTTCTACACAATGAAAAAAAAAAAAACTATGGCTTGTAGCCTAAATGAGTGAAGTGCCTATACACATTTTGAGGATAGCGTCTTTGAAGTATAATTTGCTGTTTACAAAAAAATTAACAAAGACGCTGAAATATTAATTAATAAGCGATATGAACCAAATTAGTTCCCACGTTTAAAATGTTCATCTCTTTAGCTATCTCCTTGCATATGTTCAGTGTTGCCAATCCAGCCATTCCAAATTCCATAGACACTACTAAATTCCATACAATTTGGCAGAGAAACAACTGCAACAACTTGCCTTATCGCCCCCTCCTTCACTTTATCCCCTTTTTTTGGGTCCGCGGTGTCCGAGTGGTCAGACCACTTGACTCCTGCCAAGGCGATTCGGGTTCGACCCTCCTTGGGATCGGTCACCGATTTTTAGCACGGGGATAAACATGACGGGAGTTACTTTTGGCCGGCAGGTTTTCTCGAGGATCTCCTGTTTCCCCTGCATTTCTCATTAATCACTTCTCTATTGCAGGATTTCATTTCATCCTTCAGGATATGCAGGTGCCTATGGAAGGCCAATCAGATGTTTGCACTCCGATTACGGTACCCTGTCCTCGGGAACCTTTCCTCATTAAAAACAAAACAAACAACTTTACCTTTATTAAGCTCTTCCGTAACAAACCAAACCTCTTTTCTGAACACCCAATGGCCATTTCTCTCAGCCGCGAACATAAGAAGCATAAAACAAAACAGATAGCTTTCGAACAGTGTAACTGTTTTACACACATTCAATGAACCCACAATTTTCGCTGTCACTGTTTTAGCGCCCTCCTCTCCTCCTTCCTCCAGCGCACAGGCCTTTTCCTTACGCGCCGTGCTCACCTATGTACGATGAGTTCAACAGAATAAATTTTTGGAATATATTGTTCCTGAGATTTTTATTTCAAGCATCCACTTTCACGTTCAGTTATAATTCTTGAATTATTTCATATTTAACACTACATTCACAAATTATAAATAAGAAATCTATTTTTCAACAGCACGTCCCCCACATATCTCACACAGCTATTCATTCCATGCAAAATTTACAAACCATTTTCAAATTCCATACATTTTGTGGAATACCACACACTTTGGCAACACTGTATGCAAGCGCCACTTAGAACTGCGTTCTTTGACGCACAGGAAAATGTCTTTTTCTTATCAACACGGAAAAAAATATTTGTTAGTGGGCACAGAATATTTTGTTGGTATTCATCTTGAAAAATTATTTTTGTAGTGACAACAAAAAATAAATAAATAAACATATCACATCCTTTTTACTATCAAATACAGGGACAGTTAAACACAGCACAACGAAATACACGCATACTTGTTATTCATTGCAACTTAGGCACTCAACTTAAAATAGTGGAATGAGACGAAAACTTTTGGGAAGCAAATATGGTACCCAAGTTACATAGGTTTATTTATGAATGTTTTCTGCCAGAAACTGCCGTACCTGGCATGCTCGAGGACTGCGTTGTAAAAACCAGACAAATGTAAAAAATTGCATAGGCTGAAAAGAAAAGTAAAGAAGACAAGAATAACAGTAGTAAATAGCATTCCGTAAACTCTCCTTTGTTTGATTTTTGTTGAAATGTCTGACTAGTATGTTCAAGAAAGGAAAACATATTGATTCCAAAGACTTGATATGCGGGAAATATGCCTTTGTGACCTGAAAATCCCAAATTGTGCATCGGAATATGCCGAAGTAAAACTTATTTGTCTTTCTCCAAATTCAAATTGTGTTGTGATTAAACTTATAAAACAATACCTTTAGGTTAGTGGGATTATATGAGATTATTTGTTTACTTTGTAGTGTCAAACTTATTGGATAAACATTTAAATCAAATAATAATTACTTACATAATGCTTATGTTGATTGTTAATCATAGAGCTGTTCCTATTGGAATGTGGTCTTAACAAAACATATCTCAAATGTATTACCATTATGTATTTTAAAGATGCTCAGGTTTGTCATTGTAAACTGAAATAATTTCGCAGGTTAGGTACTTTCCCAAAGACGTTAAAATACATGCATTACATACTGCGACTGCAAATATTTCAGTACGAAAACGTATAATCGTATGCTGGCATTTCGGATATGGGATTTGTATTTAGCTACCAAAAAGGAGTCTTTTTATCGTGCTTACCTAATATGTAAATAAAGTACATAATTATTATAGCACTGGTACTTTATGAAATCCTAAAATATGAAAAAGTTTGACTGTCTGAAAACCAGTTATATATAACTACCTTCCCGGCTGCGGGTTCATCCGTTACTATTGTTAAAAATTTAACAAAATTTTAGTACCTATTCTTAAAATGTTAAAGTAAACAGGGTACATTTCCTAATAGTTGTGTATCATAATATGGCAGTTACCGTCGTTTAGTCCTCGGCTATATTTTTTTTACAAAAAAAAATAAAGGAAATATTTGAGACGACTTCTGCAGGTATTCTGTCAAAATTGAACAACATTATAGTAACTCCGGTTCGATTCCTGGCTGGTTGGATTGTAGTTTTCCATTAGGCAAATCTCCCGTTCCTCCCGTCCTCATTAGAGGCACTGCTCTGTATCCAGCTCATGTCGCTCCTCACCGGCTCTTAGCTTGTCCCGTGGCGGCTGCATCCTCTGTGCTTTTAATATTTCACAACTTTGTCATATACTTCAAATGTAAACATTTTCTGATAGTAACATGTGCATGCAAAATATCAGAGAAATTTTCTGTCGCAATCTATTACGAAGGATGCTATAAATCCCCCTCACCGCAGACTTACATAATACCCGATAACACCAAGACATGTCATCAGAATTCTTATTCTTGTATGGGGTCCAAAACCAAAAGGTGTTTTCATAAATCCAATGGCGAAGAGTAACATCTTTTGAATCATTAATCCATAGCCATGCTCATTTTGTCGGAATTCTGGAACATTTTACTTCCATTTACACACCTGATGTCAGATTTCGGGGGAGAAGAAATGAAATAACTTGTCACGTTAGCTACATTCCTATTCAAAAATAATCTCGTTATCTCCATGGGTTTACGAATTACTGAGAATTATTTGGAAACACATTACATTTCTTAATGGCCTTTTGGGTAAAATTTTGAGGAAAAAACACAATGAAAGCAGGTTTTTTTTAAAATTATTTATGGAAGCTTGTAAGAATCAATTAGATATCTCAGCAGTTTGAAAAGTATTAGTTTAAAATACATTTTAAGTATTTCATCCTTCATTTAAATATTTGAAAAAATCTAAAAATATTGTAGTATGTATATGAATACACTATATTTTGAAGCAAAAATAACGTAATCTCGCAAAACTCATTTACTTCCTGTCACCACTTTAATTTTCCAATTTAGAAAAATTCCTTCTTGTTTGGAGTTCACGGCGTGAGGGGAAGCCACCTTGAAAATTTCTTGTGTCTAGTAGGCCAGGAAACAATGGCTTTAACCTCCAAAAAATTTGCCCAAAGCTTAATTTTGGCTCACTTACACAGTCGAGCATGCTTAATAACATATCAAAACTTAACCGCTCAAAACCGTGTGCGTCACATCGAAATCGTGCAACAAAGTCATAAGTGACGCGTTAGTGTAGCGCTTTACTAAACTGCTGCCATGAGACGTAACTTTAACCGTACAATTAAAACAGATAGTTCAAAATAATCTAGAAACTCTGGTCTACGTAAATATGTTAAAAATACCTAAATATGTTAATTTTACTATACACCGTAAAACAACAAAGTGAAGGAATGTATTATTTTATCACAGTTGTGGAAATTCGACAACGATTATCAGCAAAACTAAACGTCTACGGGAAAAACATGTCCAGTATATTTTGTTGGCCATTCTTTCAGCTTTCTATTGGTATGCCAGTGAACATGTTAGCGTATTTCGTTGGATCACTAGAGCAGTCCGAGCGTCGCAGTGTACCTGGTTCGACGTGGTGGACAGGTCAAACAAGTGCGACATTCCACTTCCCTCTACTCGTTCTCGACATCACTTACTCTTAAATAATGATCAGGATGGGTTCTAGCTTTGTTTTATATACTGTCTACAATTAAAAAATTATTTTGCCATTTTTAAATTACCGATTGGTAATGGTAATTAGCATTATTTTTACCACTGTTCTACAATACGTACATAAAACTTCACATTAAATCACAGACTGCTAGGCCTAGCGTAAAAATTCTACAAAAATAACTAAAACACAGTTTACCACACAAAATAAGAAATAAGTGAGGACTATATAACTGCAAAAATACAATATAGCTGACATTTTAAAATATGCTGAAAGTACCTTACATTTTCACATAGTTTAAAAGTTCCTAGGCAATTTAGTGTTGTATTTTCATGTACTTAATGAAATTTGTTCGTAAACAGCAAAACCTGTGAAACATGCGTTGATAAACTGTCGTGTGTGACCTATTTGGTCGAAATGTTGACGTAGATCTACAGTGCGACTTACGGATACACTGTCAATCTTTGAATTTACAATTAACTTCAGCTATTGGACAAGACAGTGTTCATTGAGTGCGCTACCTACCAGAGTCGTGGCATGAGCAAGGATAGTGATTCACAAGTTAAATTTTGTTCGGCGGTGCTGTAATTTTTAATGATATCTCTATCGGACAGAAATGATTTCTTCATTTAGAAGAGGAGACTATTGCTATAGGAATAAAATTACATAGTAAATTTATGAAACGTTTTCGAGTATTTTGATAGTATTTTTTAAAAGCTCAAAAAAATCTTGTAGCAGTGCGGACCTCACCGAAAACAGAACAATTAATGGTGGGATGTACGTAGGTTAGACAAGTACCGAGCCACGTAGAATACTAATTAACATATGGCTTATATCACTATCGTTGCTCGCATCACAGCTCTGAGTTTGGCATTGCCCTCATGCTGGAATTTTATTTTCAGAGAATCTTGTGAACACCTGTATTTTGATTTACTTAAAATAATTTTTGTCGGATAACATGCATTATATTAAATGACCAAAAGCTGCTTGAATAAGGAATTAGGCCCGAAAACATCTTTTATGCTATGTGCATGTCCTGAGGTCACAGATGTGACAGATGCTGAAGCAAATTATTGCCTGTGACTGTGGGTCCCACTGATTCCTTCACGGACATCAAAATATAGAAGCCTCCATGTCGCAGTCGCTTTGGCTAGTTCTCCAGAAATATTGCATGTAATAATGTCAACCACCGTAATTAAAATAGGTTGATTAAACATTACAAGTGTCGAACTGGCCCTGTTTCCTTACTATTTAGGTATAAGAAGGCATAGCACAGCACAACGTTGTGTAGATTACGCTTGGGTTTCCAGAGTTCAAGTTAATGAATAGAAGAAACTCATTTTGCTGGCCCTGCGATGTCCACGTTTACTCTTAACGATCGTGATCTAACCACTGTACAAAGGGAATGAGGGAATATTTGTCCATGTTCTGTACAGCCATAAATTCTCAAGTGAATAATAAGTTCGAGAGTGTGCTATTTCTTTGATGTGAACAATATCAAGTCCATGAGAACTTAGTGTTTGTTGATTTGCATCTACACTGGTATTGTAATTTTTAATGATTGTGTGTAATGTGCGTACTTTATTTAATTTAAACTAGGGTACCTTGACGTCACAAGATTTTATTTATGTTATTTTATTTAGGTTGATTAAATGTTTTCACTGAGAAAAAGGTTTGTTCCAGTTAACGATGTACAGTGTGTTTCGATTCAACACAGAACTGGCAAGTGGGCTGCCTACCCACCCGCAACCGGCTTGAATTCTGCTCGCAGTGCGCTAGCGACGGAGCTACGTTCGATTTCACTGGTTGCCGCCTTCTTACGCAGCATTCTAAACGGTTTAACTCTTTCAACATATATTTACACAGACTTTGGAATATGTTTCAACGATTTCTGCTTCAGATCTTGTTATTTAACGCTTCTGTTAATCAATTTTACTAAATATTTCTATAAAATAAACGTTTCTGAACTACATGTAACAAAATGTAAAATGGTAGAACGACTAACCTACGAATAACAACACAGGCACTTTAGTCTTACTTCCTAGCAGCGGCACGATATTTTACTGAAACCATAAAATATCATTATTACGAGAATATATTATGAACCGGCTGTAAGTAACATTATTGTTATGACGTTTTTGTATGATTAAAGAATCCGCCGGTAAAACAGAATATGAGCAAATTATATATTTGTTTTAACTTTTCAAACGCGTCAAGGGTGAGGTAACTGCAATAATTACTATATTACGCAAGTAAATACCATCATGAAAAAAAGATTTAAAAATACGCTGAGCTACATCTACCTCGCCGGGATTCGAACCCGGAACCTCGGCATCGGGCAGTCTGCGCTTAACCGCCTCTGCTGTTTGTGGTCAACAATGTGATGGCTGTTTAAAAGGGTTTGTATTTTTTGGGAAATAAAGTTCTAGAACATTCGTCGCCACGTGCTCTTTCTCCCTTTTCGATATTGCCACTAGATGGGTCTAGAAGCGTTACTCCAGACTATAAAAGCTCGTCTGCCACAATTTTGTTTATCAGTTTAGTAACGATGTGCAAAGTGAGTGCTGAGGTGTTAAATGTGTTATCGAAATTGAAGGAAACAAACAACGACGGCAACCACCACGTTATTTATCAAGTGAACTGTTTGACATGGTGTTAGTGCTTGGTGAATGCCGACAAAATCATCGAGAGGCCTCCAGGATTTATGCTACTCGCTATCCAGCCAGGCGGCATCCGACTGCAGGACAAATCCATCATTTTGCCGAAACTTTGAGGAATACTGGCAGTTTTTATAGGCAAAG
>PNEQ01077508.1:0-21326 GCA_003012365.1 Medauroidea extradentata | reverse complement strand
GAAAACTCGTTTGTATAAGTCTATACTGTACATGATAGGATTATAACTTAAATACGAAAATGCCAAGCAGGTAATGTTAAGAAGTAACGTGGGACTCGGTTTAGAATGTTTAAAATAACGACAATTTTACTGATAAATATGACTGCAGCTGGTTTATTACAGTCAGTAGGTTACAAAATGTATAAGTTTTAAGCTTTAGGTTTGACAAAGGAAATAGTGACGAACTGATTTTATTCTTCTTCTTGGTCTTGAAGTTGGTTCTTATGACAGAGTCTTCCATGATATTCCGGTAATATGTATTAAGAGTACATGTACAATGAGTGTACGTAAAATATTTTTTCGCTCAAATGTTAATGATAAATAAATATAAAGTATTTTTGAGGTTACGTTATCTTGATGTGAGAGTGCTGAAAAGAAATGAAATCTACATATATATGAAATGAAATGGTGCAGATAACTTTCGTAACAGAGCACCATACATGAGACCATCTGGCAAGATGTAGTTCTTTAGGAAGCTACAGGCTCGCCCTCGAAAGTAACGTTTCAAATAAACATATGAAGTCTTGCTGTAAATTAAAAACACGAAAATATTGCGCTTGGTTTATACATATTCTGTAAAGAAATTTCTAAAAATCATATAGGGTATGTGATATGGAGTGCTGTACATATGGTACATTATGAGTGAGAGTTTTTATAAAATATGAAGAATTAGCATTAACTTAATTGAATGGTAGCTGTCAACGGAATAAGCTAAAGAGATATGATGGTATAAAGGGATGGCACTAACTATTTTATTTTTGATTGGAAATGAGTAATTTCAGTGTGGTTTAGTAGAACTGCATACCTGTAATAGTAATTTGGATTAGATAGTGACAGGGATGCTTTTCATTGCTGGAACGGTATTTATTTATTACTTATAACGTGAGCAGGGTTCGCGCATAGAGTTGATACCAAGTACGAACATACACTGTTGTGTGTGTGTGTGTGAGTGTGTGTGCGTGATAATGTGTACACTTTCTATGTTGAAGCGCATGTGTTTGGGGGGGTTGGGGCATATGTTCTAGTATGAACTTGCTCTGCTGGGTAAGTGCATGTGTGAAGTTATATTCTTGTATGAACTTGCTCTGCATGTGAGTTTGTGTGTGAGTATAATAAAAGTCTGTATGGTCGAGCTGATATAGGACAGAAGATATTATTGTTAGAAAATATTATCTTTGAAGATTAGTATTATGTATCTGGGTAAAGTAAGCCGTATATACTAGTATATTTACGACAATTTTAGATATAATAAATTACATTTATTTCTTTTATAATATAAGCAGAATCATTTTAGCATGGTATGTATAATTTGATATTATCCGAGTATTTATGAATGTTAGTTTCTTTCAGTATAGTAGCAATAGGAGAGAACGTTGATGTGTATGAGAAAAATTATTTGAGAACCTTAACTGTCATAAGTAACTCTTCGGACCTTCAGAATATATTATATGTTCGTTAGGTTACGACTGACTAACTTGACAGCATCAGAGTTTACTGAGTGTGATGATTCTACGTCATGTAATATTCAGTATAATGGAAAAATTAATATGACTGTTATTTATAAAAACCAAGTGATATATATTATGTGCGTTTGTCTATACATGACAGGAATTCAGGTACAAAACTTGGTTACATTCATAGTAATTATGTGACTTCGGAAATAAATGATAAAATGTTACATGGAGAATTATTTGGTTTGAAGTATATTTCATTGACTTTTACGTGAGTTTTAATAGTATGTTCCAATGGAGATTTGTGTGTATTGCCTGACTGAGTAATATGTCTGGTGTAGTACAAGTGAGTAATGAAGGTGCGTCTGTCTAGATGAAAATTGAGTTTAGTTTGATGGATGAGAACGAAATGTAGGTTTGTACGTCTTAGAAAAGTTTAGCGAACAATTATTATCGGGTATGTTTTGACTGACATGAATGTACTGGAGATGATACCGTATGTAGCATGTGTCAGCTACTGGTATTAGGTATAAGAGGGACGGCTTTTGTTTGAGTTAAGTTATATGATTGAAAGGTGCAGTTTATATATTCGTGTGGTATGGTTATCCGATTTAACATTGGAACTATATGATTATATTTACTTAACGTAAAGTAGCGAATAGTTTACTAAGGGACCTGCCTCGGTTAGTTGATGAATGATGAGATAATACTGAAGTGTATGATATGTATGGATGATAAACTACTTTAAGACGTATGGATGTTTTGATGCATACAAATCTAAAATGGTAAGCTGATTGTAGCTATGACCTATCTTGATAATTTAGTAGGTAAACAAATATTACAAGTGTTGCTGGGTTATGGTGCAAGGTAGCGCTTAACAGTATGATAGATGGATAGTAAGTAATATTTGACTGATACGTCTAGATGGCTACATGAAAGATTGAGACGAAGCTAAAGATAAGTATTGTGGCTATGTGTACTGATAACTGCATGGAAGGTATGTTAGTTCGACATGATTTCGAGCTGAAACTTAATTATAGATGTGTTCTTTAACGCTTCGTATTTTTTTTATTGTTGGCCATGTCCAAAAACGAAACAAGAGTTAAGGTGAATATGTAGGTAATAAAATTAATGAAGAATTACAATGATATTTATATAGTAGAAGGTAAGTTAAAAAACAAAAAGTGTTGAACTTTAGAATAAGAAAAGACTTCGCAGGAGGAAAATGCCTTATGTTGTATGAAATATAACTGTTTCGTATTTGTGGTCTAAGTGTGTGACAATCTTCTTAACACATACAAGACTTTTGTTGAACTTGAAGACAAGTTCGCTAGAAGGACAAGATTGGATTACCCTACTAGTGTTAGCAAAATACTGAGTCCAATATATGGGACGGGGCAGAAAGCTTTGATTAGTTTATCGAATGTGCCCGACCATTGACTCATGTTAAGCTTAAACTTTTACACTATATTAAACATGAATTTTACCAACATGTATAATGGTTCGAACCTCCGTGGATTCATCAGAAAAAAAATGCTCGCTACTTGATCAGAATTTAAAAAGAAATTCTACAGTGTTTGTATTATTCAGTTCGAAGCTACCGTTTGCAAAATATAAACTTGTAAAATCACAAAGTTATGTATATATATATATATATTATTATTATTATTATTCTCCACTACAGATATTTAACTGGTTGGCAAGTAGCTCTGTGAGTGTGATGACACGTGCACGCCGCGCCGGCCCCCCTCCCTTCCTAAGCCTACCTGACACATTACCGGTCGTAGGTTTAGTGTGATCAGTCTCTCTCTCTCTCTCTCTCTCTCTCTCTCTAGCACACACGCTTGCAGCAGTCTCCACGCGAATAAAGTAAATGTATTTTAATTTGCTCGATCTGATTTAATTTTTAAAAAAATGTGATGTTATTAAAAATGATCAAATATACGTGTTAAAAATATTATTTTTCTTTGCAATTGATAACCTTGACGAATTAAATTAAATGAAAATCGCATTTTGGAAGTACTTTTGTAATTCATGGTGGATATAAATATGAGGGTCTCTGATATTAATGTGCAAGGTAAAAATTAATCATAGTTATGTTTAAACAGTCAAAATACTGAAGACTCTTCTTACGTTTTTGTACTGTAATTAGTTTCATGAAAGTTATGTTTTTGCCTGACTACGATATGTATGGTAGAAAGTAGGGGTCAAGTATATTTAAGACAACAAAGTAGAAGTATCTGTTTTGTATATTAGTAACACATTGTTGGTTTATGTAAGTAGGTTTATATAATTTTTACGTATGGAATCGTTAAGAATGGCTAGGGTGAGAGAGAGAATTTAGTTAGCGACCAACATCAAAGTCTTTAGCGCTGAAAGAATGATTAGGTTTTAGTCTGACTGCGAGATAGGAACATGAAAGGAAATAAAGACGTATTAGAACTGAAATACATATGGAAGAAACTCTTAAATATATGAAATAATGCATTTGGTTTCGAATTTACATACTATGTACAAAAGCGAATGAAGAAAAGACCTGTAGCTTTACACGTATTCATTTTTACTCTCGCTTATTAGTATAATGAATTTTACATACACGTTACGCAACGTATATGATGTCTGTTGATGGCGAAAAATGATTAACTATACAGGGCGAGATCTTCCATATTGAATGATAATAACTCTTAACTACTGGAACCTTACCCTACGAAGAGTGTTACTTGCTACTGGCTGTATCGTAACCTTCTACAGATATGTCCTTCGGTAAGAGGCGAGATGTATTTTCAGAAAGTAAAACGTAGACGTAATTTAAGGTGAGAAAAAATGTTGGTATCTTGGTTTGCATTACGAGACAAAATACAGAGTCAAGACTCGAACTACAAAGGGTTGCTTTCCTTTATCTATAGAACGATATTTTTTGTGCTAGCAAAGAAATGTGAAATGTATATATAAATGCACTTTTAAATAAAACATGAAATTCGGTAACAAATATGTTTGCAAGACTGGATATATGATAAAAGGAAAAAAAACTTCTATTAATAACTGCAGTAAGTAAACGAATATCAGTAGTCTGGGAGAGGTGATGTTTCAATAGTGAAGAGGTAACATTACCTCCAGTGAAGATGGAAAATATTCGTGTGTGTTCTTACCGCAAGCAAGTATTAATGGAAAAATATCAGTATGTGTGCGTGAAGCAGGATGACAAAGTATTATTCATAGTATGTACCAGTGAGAAAACTAGGATATCTGGACTGGACAAAGCAACAACTAGAAACGGTATACGGGTTAGTAGTTGATAAGGTCTCTTCTCTGTAGCTATACGTCGTCATTTAAGGAAATTGTAACCGTTACGAGTTTAACTTTGTGAGAATCGATGTCAACACCTTCTAGATACCAGTGATACAAAACATTTGCGTGTGGATACGCTGTATGGAAACTAGGAATAAGTAAGTGTAATACAAACCAGTGTTGTACAGCACATTGATGTTAGAGCTGTAGACTGTATGCACGTATAGCATATAAGCACATGTCATGATATTCTCCCTGGAAAGCAACAAGATTCGACGATGGAATGAACTTAGGAGAAAATTCAACCTACTACGAATGACGTGTTAATGGCGAAGCCATCATTTCCTTCTGTTCCATATGTGAACAGCCCGGAATATCTGTCAATGACTTCAAGATACCCTTGTTGATTCTGTGACATGATTTACAGTACATGTTGACATGGTAGGATAGGTGGTATGAGACGAAAAACATGTATGAATAATGACAGTTTGATTTATTTTATACTATGGGTGTTAGAAGTGCGGGCGCGAGTTCAGGTGTATTAATACGTCTATCAGTCCATTGGAAATATGACGAGATGATTACGACGAACATGTTAAAAGTTGAGAAGCTAAAGCATCTACGGTTGTACAGATATTTATAATAAAAATGTAATTGTACTGATGTGTTCGGCTTTCTGAGGTAGTCTGAAGACATATATTGAAATGAAATCAGCAAGGACTAGCGTACATTACATCATAGTATGAAAGAAAATTCGGTTCGATAACCTTGAGAACAGCTGGAAAATCATTGAGTTAAGAAATAAAACGTATGGTTGGAGAGCTATTACACTAAACCGGTACCGTATTAAGACACACATTGTAGGAAAGCGAACAGGACGAAGCACATACCACTGTATGATATTTGTTAAATTGTATAAATAAGAGATGTTTGTGTCAGGTTATATGCGACGTAACTTGCCCATGAACACAACTCACTTCGGAAAAAAAAAATAGAACAGTATGTGTTCGATATTTCGTGTAACTAGTGGGAATTATAGCAGTGAAGCAGAATTTTATCTACGTCAGTGAATAAGTTATGACGTGATGTGAGCTCGTGTTGGACAACTACTGCTAGCACTGCGGTAGCTTTACCTCTGTTGGCGATATCTTCACCGGTGATAACTACCTACATGACAATGACTATGTCGGCACAGGGTACTACCTTGACAAAACTGACAATATATGAGACTGGGTCAACGAAGCATGGATGAAGCTTCTGTTACGAAGCCTTAGTTTGCATTGTGACGACACGAAGTTGATGAGCGCAATAAACTAAGGTTTTTTGATGCTTTATCAAGCAATACATGGACTTGACTGTGATAGTTTTAAAGTGAAGACTAAATATATTTCCCAGTTATGTGGTGTTTGTTTTACAAGTAGTTGATTATATATTGAATATACATAAATATTTACAGTTAAGGAAACAGGATTTTTTAATTAACGTGGGTGTTTGACGAGAATAAATATTACGATTTAAATACTTTTTTCGAGTACAAAGTAAAGATAGATTAAAAATAGTAATATATGAAACTGAGGTAGCTGTTCTGATATGGAAGAAGGCCAGTGATACGAGATTGGATGATGGTATATGCATGGCTGCGTGATGTCGTGTATATGAAACAGCTCGCTAAGCAGAGACAATGTCATACGCGTATATATGTACTGCAGAAGAGTGTAATGATCAGATCGGACAGTTTCTGACGGGACTGTTGGAGAGTGAAGGTAGAGTAAGGGGGGGGGGGTAATTCGATGGTAGGTGCGAGGGCGTAGGAGTGGTGTGTTTAGCATAAGTAGTATGAATAAGAAATTGTACGCCTGTTTATCCGATGTAACTGTCCTGATACATATGTTATTTTCAAAACGAATTATTGATTTTATCGGAAATTGAAGGAAATGTAGCTAATTTGGTAGAAGTGTTAGTGTAGACGATGAAGTTCCGTAGGAAATAAAGTCCTTGTAGGTATAATAAAAATATTTACCAATAAGTTTTTTTAATATTTGATTGGTTTTATTAGGAATTGATCGGATATAGCTAAGAAATAAGTCATGTTTAAGTAGTATTCATTAATGGTATTCAAATAAAGTTTTTGAAATTATAGTTGCAATGTTAAAAAACCGATAATTTTAAAATTGATGATCAATATGTAGTCGCAATCGATGGTTGTTACTACTTACGGTCATCTAGCTGCTATGTGAAGACACTGGTGACGTGCTGTGTAGTGAGAATTATAAAGGAAATATATTTTAATATGAAGGATAAAAAGGGGTGGTAAAGTTGGGAGAGGGGGTGGAGGGGGTGTAGTAGTTTGAGCGGGTTATAACACGAACGTCAGTGAGAGGGGAAAGTAGGGGGGAATTCATCATGTGACTATCAACCAATTAAAATAAGTGACTGGATAGGGTAGAGGAGGGGGGATAAGTTAATATATACATGTGAAAAGTGGTGGGGGGCGTCAGTGTGTCGAAGGAGCTCGTCTGGGCAAGACGTGTCGGTAGTTGATGTAATTAAATAATTTTTAAATAAGTATTTTTTTTATTAAAAAGTTTTTTACTAAATAGTTTTTTTATTAAAAAGTTTTTTATTAATTTTTACTAAATATTTTATTTATTAAATATGTGCGGGGTTATAATGGAATGTGAAATCGAAAAATTTTCGGAAGAAACACCAAGATGGCGGCCGGAAACAAGACGGCGTCCGGAAACAAGATGGAGATAAATTTTTTTTTGGGATTTTTTGAAATTTTAAAATTTTTTGGAAAAATTTGAATTTTTTTGAAAATATTTTTTTTTTAAGTTTTAGAAATTTTGGAAAATTTTGGTAATTTGACACTCAAGGTCAATGTTAAAGGTCAAGGTCACGGTTAATGGTCAAGGTCATTCAACATGGTGGCTGGGGCCGTGATGTCACAACATGGCGGGTGGTGCCTCACTTGGGCGGGTGCCTCACTCCGAATCCATGTCCCAGAAGGAACATAATCATACTACTATTGACTTATCCAGTATCTGTGTTTTTCTTGGAATGGTTAGTGTACAGCTCTTCCTCTCACACCCGTGTACTTTGCTGCCCTTGCCCTTGCTGTTGCTGTGTATAGAGGCTGAAGCATTTACTTGCCGTTTCTTCATCACAACACTGAATAACGGGTTTTATTATTTCCCGTCCTCTAGTATGCGTCTCCTTTCCTCGCCTCTGCTGGCTACCTCCTTCACCTTCCATTCTCGGGTATACACCGAGGATCGATATTTTCCTAACAGCTAATACACGGCTGTCGAATGTGTCTCGCCTCCATATCCCCTCTTCTTCCTCTGTCCCGCTGTGCCCGCACTTCCGCGCTGTGAGACGCCAAGATAACTGCCCAGGACTATACGTTACATACAATGATGTGAATAACACAACACACTCTCTATTGCTGCTGTATTAGAGGTCAGCTGATCCCCGTAGTTCTTATTCTGCTTGCTTTTTTCTTTTGCCCAAACAATTTTTGTTTCTGGACTAGTTTTTTTTTTTTTGCGTTCATTACTTCATATAGGCCCATAACCTTACAGAAAATATAAATATAGAGTAATGTTAAATATTTCATCCCTTTAAATTCTGACATTATTTTCTTAATGTAGTAAAATGTATAGAAACATATAACATAAGATATGAGTACACATATTTTAACACAAAATAATATGTTATAGCTGTGATCCGTATATCCATCCATTCAGAACGGAGGAGAGAGAAACTGTGTACTTCCCTCACACTGAGGGAAAAAACCATTTTGTATGACATGATCACAAATTAAACTCCTATATTAATTTTTAACGATATTTCTTAGGAAATAACTTATTAAGATGTCTAAAAAGACTCGGGTAGTCAATTTTAAAAAATTGTGGGTAAATGATTTTACAATTAAAGCTACGTTATGTTTTACAATTCAATTGGTTGTTCATGTGCGTATGACCGTGCATAACAAGGTTTCAACGACCTTCCGAGAAGTCAGCAGCAAAGAGTGCACATTCATCCACATAGTCACATTCGATTGTTAGGTGTCTAATAGCTGAGAGTTCGAGAGTGATTCTGAGCTTGACAGCGTACTCTATCGTAGTAATTAAGCTCTTCTTTTACCTTGTGTCTGTTGTTTATAGCGATTTAAGTATATTGGAATATGGTAAGATTCAAGAGGTTGAAGAATAATTTGAACAGGTAACCAAGTAATGGAGGACGCTGATATGGACAAACAGGTTAGTCAAATTCAAAATACATTCCGCCCTACTACCTATAATGATAGCATTGCATGGTCGTCAGCCAAACCAAAATCATCCAAAGAATGCAAAAATTACGAATGCTAAAAATTCATACAACACCCAGGACAGTTCGCAAGCCTTATACTCCAAAACGAATCTCGGCCCATATGTAGTGTTTGTGGAGTCAAATGGCCAAAACTTTGGCCACTCACACCCAGTTTCTATTGGCAAGAATCTTCATGAAGCAACTTGCGACATCACCCGAATTTCCCGAGCCACCCAAATAGGGTTAAATTAACCATGAAAGCTGCTCTTTCCGCAAATAAACTCATCACCAGAAATGCCATGTTACAACATAGCCTGAAAGGATACGTCCCTGTTTCTTTAACCCAACGACAAGAACTGATCTATGGAATATCCCTAGGATTTGATATTGAAAAAATTAATGCCGGAATAGAAACCCCATACGAGCTAATAGGCCTACGTGTTGAACGTATTCTCAAAAATGTTGTCCGAAATGTTGACACACTACGGGAACTCGTCATTTTCCCGAATAATATTTTCAACGCTCTATTTTACGTTAAAGTCGTTTTCCCAAAAATTATTTTCCCGAAAATAGTTTTGCCGAAAATTGTTTAGCCGAAAATCTTTTTTGCCGAAAATAATTAGTCAGAAAACTCATTTTGCCAAAAGTAGTTTTGCCCAAACGCCACTTGACCGAAAGTCCTTTTCTCGAATGTCGTTTTCTATAAAATCGTTTTACATAATTTTCAGTACCTTCCTTAACTTCACAAAGAGTCGTTTACCCGAAAGTAGTTACACCGAAAATTATATTTGTTGACAGTGTAGTCAGAAACGTCGTTTTCCCGTAAGTGATTTTGCCGAAAATGTTCTCACTCCTGTTATCATTAAAAAAAAAACGTTATGTTGTAACCAGTTTCGTCGGAAGACGATTTGCAGAAAGGCATTTTGCCGAAAAGTCTGAGATACGTTTTACTGCAACCAAACTAAAAGTATAATATACTGAAACAGAAATAGCACAACCTGTTACAGGATTTCAGAAATCAGGACGTTTAGTTCAACACATCGTCGAAAGATTGCAGTGTATTGCTTGAGAGTTGTAGGAAGTAATTTTTTTCTAGAAAATCCACAGGTAGCGCTGCCTTCGCGCACAGATGAATGTACGACGCACGGCTGAATCTTTCGAAACCAAATTCATATTTGATTGCGTAAATTATAGAATTAAGTTACGTAAAATGTAACGTTTTAAAGAGTACATTGTTGGATTCCATAATATGACAAATATATTCGGTTGAGTATTTTCTTTACATTTACCCGTAGTTCGAATATCTTATAGACCATAAACCCAAACTTAAATTTTCTATAACGGTTTAACAGTTTGGAGGAATAGTTCTGTAACTGTTAAATTTGTCAGTGAATTCCTTTGAAGGAATGTATTGCAATTTGCGGATTAAACCAAATTTAATACTTCTATACTTTATCACAATAGTTGAATATTACTCGTGTCAAAATGTTCGAATAGGCCCTATCACGTTTTTACCTGTAATGTGTATGAAAGATATTTCCGAAAATATCTTTATTTTTCTTAGGGCCTATCTGTATTATTTATGCACGTAACACAAAATCAGTTAAAAAATACTTTTCGGCCTAGCCTGGACTTGAACCTGGATGTTAATCGACCGAGCTAAAATTTACGTATTTTATAATGGTTATAATGTGTTTGATATAAAAAAATAATACATGATAGTGAGTATTTTTTATTTTAACCAATGTAAGTTTTTTAAACTCTTTTGACTAATTTCTCAGTATTCCTGCTACAGTAAGGTATTATTTTCTGTACAATTAACCTGTATTTGTTTTTCTCAATTTTCATTAATCTTTATTTTAGGCAAGTATTAGGTAAAATACGCTGCACATTTTGCGAAAAGTATGTCACCAATATCCATGTCCTACAGTTGGGATCTGACTATGGCTTAACTACGTTTTGGAACATATTTAAGACCTATAGTTCATTCACCGAGATGTGAGTTGTAGTTTGTAAACAAGAGTGCTAGTATTTAGTATTAACTAGTATAAGCAGTAAGGGGTGTACAAGATACTAACCGGCGCACGCTGCTGTAATGTAATGAGAGTTAAACAGTTGACTGGTCAAGTGCGTGTTCCAATTTTGTTTTTGTAGTTTTTACTTACTCTGTCCCTTATCAGTTAGCGAGGATATTAATATCGGTGCGTTTCATCAGGTTGACGTACGTGTGGATAAATGATGGTCCTCTGCGGATACGAGGAGCGAGACTGACAGCACCCAACAAGTGAACCAATCAGAAGAACACCTGGTTCTCAATGTGTGTAAGCCTGAGAGAGAACCGACTCCAGATATGCATATTGATATCTACTGGAATAAGTCCCGCAACAGTGTATCGTGTAACAAGCGAGTATTAGCCTGTATACACGCGGTGATCATGTAGCAGGCCTGTTCTTGAGACCGCTGTGTTTTACTGGAGATCTCGTTCATTTCCTCTTATACGCTACTGACAGGAGAATGTACCTACACTTTCACAAATTGTTCTGTGCAACTCAGAGATAAGCATAGTCAGCGTTTAGCACCGCCTGACATAAATAAAACTACGCTTCGACAATGGCGTGTGTACAATGCCAGGCAAACAAACCCCAGTATACTTCATAGTTACAGCACACCTCTAGTATGAAACGTTCCAATAACAACAAAGTTATTGATGATTGGAGCAGATTGTATGAAACGCATTACTAGCCAATAAACGAGTATGATGCCTATTTATTGTATTTTACATGCATGTATCGAGTGTACGTAAGGCTATTTTCGATAAGGTGAGCACTTTTCAAGCATCTGATTTTTTTTTTTCAGTATATTTAAATACGTATTTCCACCACTCGTTAGTAAAACAATTCCAGACCTCAGAAAGCAGTGGCCGATAGTTATCTCATGAACCTAGTCTTAATGCAGGTTTTCTTTGTGTCCTGAAATGGTATCAGAAAGCCCCGGCTTATTATTCGCTCCTTGTGTGAGGCTTCGAGCAAATGAAGGAGATTATAACATGTGTTTATTTACAACTTCTACAATAATAACACATTAATCTTCTGACATTTGAATTGTTTTAATTTGTTCCAAATTTGAAATAATCACAGCTACAGTAATTTTGATTTTGAAAATCGTCAATTTTACTTTCTAGATTAAATAATAAATTTCGAATAACTGTGTAAACTGAAGCCGCGCATAAATTAATTTTTTAAGTAGCCAAACGAATACATGTTTTCGAATGTTATTTTTTGCTGGTTACTGCCTATTATTACGGAATCTCGTTTTTAGTTGCAGGGTTATACGTAAATATGTGAAGTTATTCCTCGTGATCGCTGGCAACATATCTTACAGTGGTGAGGGAACTGGGGTACAATGCACTCTTAACAAAGGCCATGGCAGACTTCTCTCCACACTTCTGTCAAAGTACCAGATCGTGTGGCACCGGCCGAATATATCGGTGTCTCATGAACTTGCGAACACGATAGCCCACTGAGATATATCTGCGATTCTTTGAGAACACCTCTTTACACCGTTTTTCATTTTCCTGTGTGTCGCAGTAAATAATCTGATGTTACTTTCCAGGCACTCGAGTAGCGTAGTTCTTAAGCAAAAATGACATCGATATCTAAAAATGTAATGGTGTCGATGGTGACACATATCGTTTATGAATCGAAAACTCATTTTACGGTTTTTTATGCCTTTTTAGATTGAATTTGTCAAAAACATGAAATAATATCTTGGAAATTTTCTTAAGGAGCATAATCCTTAAGTTAAAATCACTGGAATATCTCAAACGGTTCAGTAGATATGGAGGAATAATCTAAAACCTTTTTTTCATATATTTCAACCCCCTAAAGTATATCGAATTTCGAAACATCTTGAAATGCCACCTTAGATATTTGTATAAGTATCCAAGTGACGTAAAAATCACAAATGTAGCCCGTTTGGTTCCAGCTACGTAAACGATTCATATGAATCACGATTTGTTGTTCTCGTTCGTGAGAAGCGTTCTTGCTCAGCTGTCAACCTCACACTCGTCAAATGTTATATACACTGATGAGAATTTAAAGAATTGTTTTTCCCAGTAACTTTTGACGAGACATAACTTGGGTTCATGGTTACTGAGAATGTATTGACAGTGGCGTTCTACTGCATCGTGCGGAACTAAGGGTTGGTTCCAGTTTCTACTGTACGTGCAAGCAGTATGTGACTTATGTTAAGAACAACTGTGAAAATAATTTCACTGTTTTTATGTCTACACTGACACCAACTGCACTAAACGAGTAGTGCAAAGATGCTGGCAAACAAAAATAAAAGATTTCTAGTATTCCTGATTGCATTGCCTCATTCACAATGCAACGTGTTTATCGTTAATTTAAGGAAAGGAAAAGTTGATAGGAAAACATACTAATCTCGGAGATGCAAAAGCTTGATTAAGTATTCGTTCAAGTCCGTGAAATTAGTGAGAGTGACACCTACCACTTCAAATATAAAAATTAAAGGGAAAGCATTGATTGTGAAACTTTGTAAGAAATACAAAAATATAAGAGCCATTGCGAATGTATTCTGCAATGCGTCATGGACACCAGGAGTAGCGTCACTGGTTGATGAGCAAATGTACTTAGCACTTTATCATGCTCGGGGAATGACTTAAACAGACATAGTTACTCAGTATTCTAGAAATGTGCAAGAATAAACCTGCTACACGTTGCCAGCTGTTGCCATTATCAGCGTCTGCTTCCCCCCTGCACTCATCTGGCTAGTGAGTATTTGTTTAGCAGCCTATATCTTGCAGTGTGGTTTTATACTTGAACCAAGGTATGCAGTATCAGTTTTGTATTTATAGTAAACTCATTATGACACCACTTTCTGTGTTGCACGCCAACAGTGATAATATCTTATCATAATATGTGAAATGTTTATTTGAATGGTCTCCACATTATATACACAGAAGCTTCCTACATATTGGTTTTTTCACAAAGTGGTTTTTATGAACTTCATTCCACAAAGTGGTTTTTATGAACTTCATTCTGGACGTTACAGTTTCCAACATCACCTGAATGTATGCTGCTTATCAAACATTTGACACGGTGTTTATAGGGTTAGATTAAATAAACTGGTTTACAAGAAAACATTGATATTGTAATATTATTAAGTAATAAGTTTTGATCGCCAAGCCGTTGTCTGTATAGAGCGATGGAAAATCGCCAATAAACAACAACTTAAAAAACTAGGTTTATTTGTCCGCCTTGAATCTGCGAAATAACCATACAAAATTTATCAAGACATTTTCGTAGGGAATTTCATCTTCTATATTTTGGTATAATATGTGTTTTTTGCTAGGATAAGTGGTTACGTAAATTTTTCACAAAAAAAAAAAAACAATAAATTTGTACTTTTGATTGGGCCTCCATACCCCACTCACACCCCACCCTCGGCTACTTTAAGTGTGTTGTAGAGTAAGCACCAAAGAATATCTGAGCCAACTTTCAAAACTCCGGGATTTTTTTCTCGATCTCCTTCTTGTCTGACTAGACAAAAAACATTATCAAAGAACTAGACTGTTACGCTGTTCTTTTGTTAAATGACCAAATTGAACGCTAATATGTTACAGCCGTGTGTTGGGAATTGTGCACTTAGCAGGGGTGGTGGTAACAATTTTTTTTTCAACAAAAAACTTTGCTGTACGGCATTGCATTTGATAAGCTGCAATATGGCGCCGTTCAATTTGATAACACACAGAGACAGACAGCATTGGTCTTGCATTTCTTGGATTGGACTGGCCTGATACAAAACATTTCAGTTACATTAAACTGTCATCTAGGCGTGTATTTGTGTTATTTAAAATACTTTCTTAATAAATGACATTTAGTTTTAAATGTACCAACATTTAATTAAAGCGGAGAGTTTTAAATATTTTTGTGAAAACGTTTATAAAAACGACTGGGTGTAAACATTTTGGTAGCGCATTTATATTATTATTGTTATTATTATTATTAAATATGTATCTTGTAAACAGACACAGAAAATAATCTTAAATAAATTTAATTGCTAATGTGAAACTGATTATTTAATTCAGAACCAATAGTTGATGTCATGGTAGGCTTTGTGTAAGGATATCTTGTCACTTCACTGTCGTCAACATATGCTACCGCCTGTCATGCTATTGTAGCTCTGCTACACGGAAATGTTCACTACATAGAGAAAGAAGGTAGGCACGTTGTGTGAAGTGGTTGACTGTCGTGGATGACCTGTACGGCGTGGCAACACTGCACGAGCTTCTTAACATGGGGAGGAATACATCTGACCATCTCACGCAAGCGGTTCTATGTCTGAGGCTTATGCCCGAGTTTTCGTTTGTATGCGAACCGCCCGCCTGACCGCTTGGAAATGTGTTGTTGGTATGCTCTAACATTCTGTAGTCCTCGTATACGAGAATCGTACACGAAAATCTACTCGAGTGGTGGAAGGTGGCCGAATTGGGGAAGTCGTATACGAGAATCTGTAAAATCCGAAGCTATAGAGCAAGAATTCGACAATTATTATATGTCTGTGTGTGTGCGTGTGTCTATATATATATATATATACATACACACACATATACACACACACAGGGTATTTCTTAAATAGAGGACCAAATTCCGCTTGCGTGTTCCTCACGAAAAACTATGACGAAAACATTTTTTGCACGTTTCACCTAAACGCAATATTGAGGGAGTGATGGGCCTTTGAACATCCAATTTTAAAACAGTATTTTCCCAAAATATCGGAAACTAATTGACATAAAACTACAATATTTTCAGCACTGCTTAATGCTATTGGGATCTGCAAACCAACAGCGAATGTTGGTTGATTCCTTCCGCCCTTATGAAAATAGCAGGAGTGGCTACCCTCTATATGCATATAACTTTTTACCGTCCGGATTTTCGAACATCTGAAGATGGTTTATTGAGTAATGTTACCTGTCCAACAAAAAAGGTCCTCTTGTTGCAATAGTCTAGGATTCATAGTTTTCTTTCAAATCACAAAAGAAGCTACATCGATGAGTTCCCGAAACAATGGTATCGTGAGTTAGAAACATGTAGGTAACGTTTAATGTGCACCATCAACAATTCAAGGAACACAACAAAATTAACACATGAACGCACTATTGCCTGTGTATCTTAGGTGCAAAACACAGGACTTAGGAGCATTCTTAAACGATGATATGCAAAAAAAAAGTGGGTTTGGATGGAAACCCATCACACGAGAAGGGATAGATAGAAACTTCACTGAAACTTTTAAAACGCAAATATCCAAATGTTTTGTCTTATTGCACAAAATTAATTTTACAGTACAAGTTTACCAGAAAGCCATCTCGTTCACTTTATTCGAGAAAGGAAAATTAATGTGTTTTTGTTCGAAAAGTTCTGATTCTGTAGATACCAACAAGTATCATTTACTAGTAAAGGGAATTAATTGTAGGGTTAAAACTGCAGGCATTAATTTTTGTTTGCCATGTTTGGCACAATTCCCGATCCGCAAAGTATAACCTAACAAAATTATGCACTTCTTTGTTTTCTAATGTACGAATGAGGTGTCTTATTTTTGTATAATACGTAATTTTCATATGGTTCGTGTAATTGACACAGGCGTACAGACTGTGTGATGTGAAACACTAAATAATACCTAATTTTGGAAAATTAAGGGTTGCAAGACCTATGTGGCTAAATGTACTGGTAGTCCATAAGCATTGATGTATGTAGCAATCTATGAGAAGCACATAAAAATTACCGTACAAGACTTCTTTTTACTTGTCCTGCCCTCCTGGGGGTAGCTCGAAAAGGTTAGCATCTAATGTAAGGTATTACATCAGTAGGGTTACATGTTTATTCCTTGGCATTTCTGTGACACACGGCACAGTCATCAATGGTTGATACAATGCTGCTAAGTGATGTAGGCAAACATTACATGAAATGTTCAAAATGATCACCTCGCGAATCTGCACATACACGAACATGTCTCATCATGAATCTGCAAACACGTCCAAAAATGCCTGGTTGACCACGAACCGTTTCACATGCTTCAAAATTTGAAAACAAAAAATTGCATAACTTTGTTAGGTATTTCTTTGTGGATCGGAAACGGTATCATACATGGAAAACAAAAATTAATGCCTGAAATTTTCACATTACAATTAATACTCTTTACTTGTAAACTATACTTGTTAATGTCTACAGAATCAGAACTTTCTTAAACAAAAAAACACATTAATTTTTCTTTCTCGAATAAAGTGTAATATACAAAAAAACAAGATGGCTTTCTGGTAAACTTGTACAGTAAAATTAATTTTGTGGACTAAAACACAACATTAGGATATTTGGGTTTTAAAGGTTTCGTTGATATTTCTACCTATCCCTTTTCGTGTGTTGGGTTTCCATCCAAATCCAACTTATTTTTGCATATCGTCATTTAAGAATGCTCCTAAGTCCTGTGTTTTGCACCTAAGATACACAGCATACAGCATAGGCAATAGTGCGTTCATGTGTTAATTTTGTTGTGTTCCTTGAATTGTTGATGGTGCACATTAAACGTTACCTACATGTTTCTAACTCACGATACCATTCTTTCGGGAACTCTATCGCTGTAGCTTCATTTGTCATTTGAAAGAAAACTATGAGTCCTAGACTATTGCAAAGAAGAGGACCTTTTTTGTTAGACAGGTAACATTACTCAATAAACCATCTTCAGATGTTCGAAAATCCAGACGGTAAAAAAGTTATACGCAATTAGAGGGTAGCCTCCCCTGCTATTTTCATAAGGGCGGAAGGTATCAACCAGCATTTTCTGTTGGTTTGCAGATCCCAATAGCATTAAGCAATGCTGAAAATATTGTAGTTTTTGTCAATTAGTTTCGGATATTTTGGGAAAATACTGTTTTAAAATTCGATGTTCAGAGGCACATTACTCCCTTAACATTGCATTTAGGAGAAAAGTGTAAAATATGTTTTCGTCATAGTTTTTCTTGAGGAACATGTATGCGGAGTTTGTTCCCTTATTTAAAAAACATCCTGTGTGTGTGTGTGTATATATATATATATATATATATATATATATATATATATATATATATATATATATATATATATATATATATATGTATATATACACATATACACATATATACACACTCACACAATGGAAATTCGTCTCGAATAATGTTAAGTGTTAAACATATAACTAAGCTCTTTTGCATTAGTATAACTATATCACAAAAAAATACACGTGCTTAACCACTAAATAATACCGTACTAATTAATCCTGAACAAGCTATTTCAAAATTAATATACTATTTTTTTAATTTAAGCCACTGACATTGCATATTACGAGTCGTAAATTTTTGAGATTGACTGAAACATACCAATATGTACTGTGTCAAAAAGATCAGTTAATCATTAACAAAATGCACTATATTACGGACACCATAATAAAAATTAAAAACACGATAAGAGTAGGTACGGGCAATTAATCGTAGGAAATGATAAGTGCGTGCTAGGTTCCATTACTGTATCTACAAACCGAGGTTTTTTTTTATCAGTATTTGTGTATTTATATTCGTTCTGTTATTCAGCTGTGAACAGTTGTAACAGTGCGAAATAAAATTTAAAATTTCGCTGTTGAATCAAAAGTCCAGCATGCAATAATGTCATGAAAAATTGTGTAGTACCAGACATTTTTGCTGCTTTACATTTTATTTGCTGATTATATACAAACCCGAGAATGAAGTTCCCGTAATATTTTATAATTATGACGATTGTTAAACAATTAAAGAGGCATTTATAGTTTATTTGAGTAAAATACTGGGACAATAAAGTTCTACATGTTAACAGTAGGTATTTGGCCTCATACAAAAAGTTCAACATTTGCTCTAAATTAAATAAACTGCCACAAATTAACTACGTGCAATCGTTAGCATAACTACCTTACTACATTTGAAACCTACATAACTTAAGCATTAGTTTCTTGAAGCTTTTGTTTCGCTTGCCTTACTCTAAAAGTGTTCTTTATTTAATCCATCTATCAGCAAAAAATTACTCTTTATTTTCAAATAAATGTTCTTTATTTTAAAAATTGCATTTTGGTCTAAGAAAACTTGATATCAATTAATGTAATTTACCCGAGAAGCACAGCTTGTGCATCTACATTTGCAACATCAGTCTCTTCGTCTCTACAAATGAGAGAAACAGTTCTTTCAATGCGTCTAGAACAGAAAATTACGTAAAATTAATTAATGTTACGTAGAGAACTTTTTATAGCGTGAAATTATTAACGCATTTAATGAAATAGAAAAATTTTCATCTGCGGGGAGTTTCGAACCCGAAAATTTTTGTTAAGTAGCAAGCACGTAACCAGAGGGCCTATGATGGAAAATACAACTCGGGCGTTCGTGTACGAGCTGTTTCGAATGGTCAGACTCGCATACGAACTGGCCTAGTTGAAACCCGGTGTGGTCCACTGGCTTGAACTCGTATACGAAATAAGTGGACGAAGTGAGCACCGTTGGTCGATAAGATGGCGGTTTTTCGAATGTCTATCTCGACTAACAAAGTATGAGTTTGTGTGACAACTAGGGGATTTAAAATGTTAACCAGCATGATAAGAGAATTTTAATATTAGCGGAAACAATGACAGAGTTACTAATTCGATGAAACACAAAAGGAAATCCCGTAATAATTGAAAAACAGGAATTTACGTCATATTTAAAATAAATATCATATTTTCGGACATCGTTCCAAATAGCATTCGTAGTGCTACGGTAGCATGCTTGCTTACTAGCCGAAGTATGCGAATTCTAAGCTCCCCACCGATATTTTTTTATTTCAATATATGCATTAATAATTTAATGCTATACAAATAACTCTACAAAATATTAAGTAATTTTATGTAATGTTGTCTTTTACACGCAATGAATCGAATCTTTATCTTCCGTTTGTGGAGACGAAGCAACTAATGTCGCTTATATAGGCGCATATTAATTACGCCTCATAAATATGTAGCTACGCTTCTCCGGCAAATGACATTAACTAATATCACATTTTCTTAGACAAAAACGTAATTTTTAAAATAAGTAACATATATTTTTAGCATAGAGAGTTATTCTTTCGTGTTAGGTAGGTTAAATAAAAACTCATTTAGAGTTAGGCTAACGAAACGAAGTGTGCTGTATTATATACGTAACAACTTATATACATTAAACATTAAAATGTGTTGTCTATATTTTCATAAATTTAGATTCATTCACTTAATACATTATACTAACAGTAATTTGGTGTCATTCAGTACTTTTATTTTATTCTGAATATTTCTGTACATTTTATATTTTATTACAGTCTATCTTTCCTTCACATGTTAGTTATGAGTAGAGCCAATTCGGACTGCAGTAACATGTTCTTTGTCAGCCGGATGTGCTCGGCTACGTTTTGCATTCCTTAGCCGAAATGTTGTTTCTTTCTTTTTAACTGTTCCATCCTGCAGTGCGGACATCTGCTGTGTCAGGGCGCGTGTACTCTGCATGTTTATCACGTGATTTCGTCCTTTCTGTGCAGCTCTGTATACGTGTGTCTCTCATGCCATCCTTATTCTGGCTTCCCCCTGCCACCTAGTGGCGATCTTTTAAAGCTGAGCGCCCACTAGAGGCCAGGGGCGGCAAGGCGTGGAGCGGCAAGGCACGCGACTCTGCGCCCACTTGCAGATGGCAAGGAGCAGCAAGGAGCAGGTTGACATGGAACTGAGACTATGTTCAGGCAGTAGTTGTGTCTGATAGCAGTGAGGATGAGGTGTTTTTGTTATATTGTTGGGCCCAAGAAGAGGAGGAACAAGATGCAAGAAATGTTAGAACATGGGTCCATGATATCAACACAAAAAGACCTGTGTTTGGTGAGCACCATCACTTATTTCCAGACCTCTTAAGGGACACACAAAAATTCATACAGTACTTTCGAATGTCTCAAGAAACGTTTTATGAGCTGCTGAACTTGATCATGCCTGCTATTGAACGCCAAGACACTAAATTTCGTAAAGCTATTTCAGCTGAAGAAAGACTAGCCACATGTTTAAGGTATGAATAAGACTATTAATTAATTGATATACTTTTATGTGCTGGTAGTTATGTAGACATATTTGGTCATCGAACAAGTCAGGTGTATATCATACTAAACAGCTATT
>PNEQ01077497.1:0-24250 GCA_003012365.1 Medauroidea extradentata | reverse complement strand
CAAACAAAGACTGGAGCACTGCACTAACACAACCTTGTGAGCAGGCTACAGCAGTGTCACACCTTCTGGCAACGCAAACAAAGACTGCAGCACTGCACCAACATAACCTTGTGTGCAGGCTACAGCAGTGTCACACCTACTGGCAATGCAAACAAAGACTGGAGCACTGCACTAACACAACCTTGTGAGCAGACTACAGCAGTGTCACACCTTCTGGCAACGCAAACAAAGACTGGAGCACTGCACCAACATAACTTTGTGTGCAGGCTACAGCCATGTTGTGCCCGTCCAAAGCACTATTTAACCAAAAATCACGGTTTAGCTGCAACTCTCTTTCAATCGCCAAAGCAAGAATTCTCAATTCCTCGAAATTCATAGGGGTGGGTCATACAAAACGGAGAGAACGAGCCTCCGGTGAAATGTGACCCAATATAGTACCCACTAACTTACTCTCGACCCTACGCAAGTTTATAGCACGGGCATACTCACGCACATCCTGTACGTATTCCGGTAGTGTTTCCGTATAGTTCTGGAAAAAATCGACATACTTCCGCTTCAAGGCCGTCCACACACTGCCTGAACCAGCACATTCCAATAGATGGGCCTTAAATGTCTCATACTGTCCATTACGTACTACCTCGCCTAAAATAGACGCAGTCAACCCTTCCGTGCGTGTAGACAAGCACAATAAAAATCGGCACTCGTCACTAATAATCGCCTGACTATAGTATACACGATCTGTCTCCACCAGAAACTTAACTACTTCGTCGGGTTGCACTACTCGCAATACACCGACGGCGTTCAACCGTGTCATTATGACAGTTTGTGACGCAGTGACTGGACCTTCAGCCATAGACCCGGCTCCGTCCAAAGGGATATTTCCTACCGCACGAACTGAATTAATGTACGTAAAGGCACGTATACGCAGGGCGGTTATGTCCTCGTGATCGGCATACGCAACACCCGACTCACCCAGGTAGTTGCGCAGCTGAAAATACCCCATACGAAAAACAAAGTCCCCAACATTACCCGCGGCCATGTTCCAAACAGTTTAAAGTTTAAGCGGAATACTACAATTGCCACCAGCGCGCAACACAATACCACTCCGACAACACGCCACGACTCATGACGCCACTAGCAGATTGCCAATTCCCAACTTACAGGACAAAATACCAAAAAACCCTATACACACCCCTAACTCGGGATTCAAACCAGAGCAGAGTTGCGCAGGATTTGTGCCCGTCCAAGGCACTAGTTAACCAGACTACGATCTATCAGACCTACGTCTGAAAGCCTGGTCTAATCGGGCTAATCCCGGGGTGTGCATAGGTACAACTATTCCAAGGAAGTACACAAAAGTGCACAGACAAACACACACATTAAATACGAGTGGGCATGACAACATCTACTAGAAACAAACGTAATCGTGGCATGGTTTCGACATATCTATTTACGTCAATGTGTATTGATGACAAACGTTACAAATTACACAAAATCGTTATTAAAACACAAGCAAAACGGGCTCAAAGCCCTTAACAAATAAATGAGGGCTCGTAAGCCTTATCAAAAAAAACACCGGAAGGAGTATAATACAGTTCAAATGGAAAATTCAATACCTCGACTCTTGTTTCTCGCCCACCACTTCAACGTCCGCTCGGCCAATTAGAATAATAGAAAGGTGAAGAAGTAAGCAAAAACTAAACACACACGGAAATATTAAGCACAAAACCAACAAAGGGTAGACACGCAAATTATCTAACCGTAACACGGAAGAATGACACTAAAGCAAACGCTTACCAAAGCAAAACGATTGGGCGGGCGTTGAGGTGATGGCGAGAGAGGCACAACCTACTCTTCGAAGCACTGGGGAAAGAGTGACGAGCACAAGACGGCGAGGCGCTAAGGCAGAAGCGGGGAAGGGGAGAGGGAAGGCCGGCCAAAGGTGGGGACACGAAGACTACTGAAGACACCCGAGCTCCGACGAAGCGGCGAGGCATGCGTACTACACAGATCCAGACGTCACAGAGCGGGACCGGCGGCTGACGTCACATCCATGATGTAGGATTCAAACAAGTCCAGAGGCACACAGTGGCAGGAACCGGAGATCAGTCTCTAGTACTTCAAGGAAGGTGCTGTCCCAGCACAATGTCACATCATCATGTTAGGAAAAATTTTATGGTTACAAAAACATGTTGGTACATGCAAGTTTATATTAAAAATGTTTTACTGTAACTATTTATTTCATTTGAGAACAAGTAATGTTTTCTTCCATGAAAAAATTAAACAAGGGGTTGTTGGTCTTATTTGTGATATAGTCTCACATTTTGATGAATGCAGTATTTGCTTGCATGCATGCAATCATGCATTGATCCATCTACACATGCACACGTACATGAATCCACACAAAAACCTGCCCAAACAGAAACACACAGAGCACAAAACTGGTTGTAGAGATGGTACACAGATGCTGGGTCAGTGAACAAGAGGAACTGTCACTAGTATTTGACATGTAACACAGAACTGATAGACATGATTCTCACTACGCAAGCAAATAGCAAGCCATAAACTGCAAGGTAGATGTGTACTTACTTATAGAGTTGGTCTGAGGAATATAGAAGGCGTTTACTACACTTGGACCAGAGCCCCATCTGTAACAAGCGGCATATACACACACAGACAGTGTAATAGTGTGAGCTAATATATTAAAACCATACTGCATTATTCCTTACAAAAGACATACAACACAGACTTATGAAAATAACACGTTCCAACATTTGTCACTGATGTAACACTTCCGAGTCTGACAAAAATGCTGCACAGTACAAAATAACAAAAAAATTAATAGACACGACTAGGAAGATGTACTGCTCTCACGACTTCACGACTCTGTAGTAAAGATGATGAACCTCATGTTGCTTGCATTACATTCACTCAGGGGTTTATGGAGTGCTTTCTGTTCTTGACTACACACAATGTTTCAGAATATCTCAAACATTAGGCTTCCTATATACACGTAGCTGGTTATTCAGTGATTGTTACTTGCTAGTATCAATTCTACTTCATTCTTGCACTAACAATTAATGGTCAATCAAAAATATCCTAATTTCTTCTATATGCCATCCCTCAGTGAATTTATAGCGTGAACTCTTCGGAAAACACAGCTCCCAACTTTAAAACCGTTGAATCCCTGACTCAAGGAGTAGGGAGACGGACACATAGTTGAAGTCATGGCGACTTGAGTGATGGACTGCATTATTTGACAGAAACAAGTAACAAAGGCCTCATCATTATATTGCAATGTACCTAAGTAGTGTGTAAAACATGGCTGCAGCAGTAACTACTTGGGTCTGCAGAGCAAAAAGAACGCGCTTCATAGGTAAGTCCTGTGTTGCATTGAAAACAGCTACAAGAATCACAAAAGTGGTGACTAACAAACTGGTTCTGCATCAGATTCAAAACAACTATGTAAAACCCAATATCCGAGCACACAATCACATCAAGCTGCCGGGCCCACTTGATTTTACATATCAGAATGCCTGGTTTCGGTGGAAAGTGTGATTCACTCGCTACCTCAGGTGGCTACAAAGACTCTGAGAACATAGATTAATTGATTAATTAGCTAGGCAGAAACCAGATAATGTCATAGTTAGTTTTGAAAAACCAACATAGACTGAACATACAATGCAATAGTGAAGGCCTTCGATAGGCATTTCCAGCACAAATTCTATATTATATCTGAGGGCTTTAAATTCAGTATGCGCGTTCATCAGCCTGGTGAACCTACTGGACAATTTGTAAAATTTGTAATGGCTTGGTGAATGTGAAAATCTACAAAATGAGTTTATATAAGACAGCATTGCAAGAAGCTACATTGAGTGAGAAAATGGAGTTGATGAGTTCCTTGACATTACAAGAAGCGGTGAATATGTATCTACAATCTGAGCTACAGTTGTCGAAGTTGAGGGAGACACCATGGGAACCAGTTAATTTATTTTAACAGTCCAACCTAGGCGGGGTCGGTCGACCGAAAATTGGGACATTCTGGTCTGGCCCAAGGGTAAATAACCATCAAGGCGGCATGGCACTTTCAACAGCGGATCAGGTTGATCCATGTTATGGTAAGTGTAGTTGAGCAAACTGTAGAAGTATATGTATGCCCTGTGCACAACACTCAGTGCTATTCGTGCGGCCGACGGGGACATTACGCTATGGTGTGTAGAATAAGTGTAAACGTTCAAACATTGAAGAAACTTCATACAGACAAAACCCCAACCCAGAATTTGCGAAAGGACATGTTGGAGAGACTATGTACCCAGCTGCCTCAGTCACAAACATTTCAGGTCAATATTGAGGTTAGTGAGGTGGGGAGAGTAATTGACTTCATTATAGACACAGGCTCACTTTGACATGAGTAAGAAACTTACTGTAAGTGCAGACCATTCTTATGGCTTGGGATGTGCATTGTTATTTCCCAACACCACAGAGACTACAAAGGTTTAAGATACGTTTGAAGTACAAGTATACTGTAGTGTATTATAGCGGCCACAAGGTTTCGTGACCCGCTACTTGGAGTGTATGTAATGGTGGCACGTGGCCGGGGGGAGACTTTGGTTGTGACGGCACATCACGCTGAGCTTGCAGAGAGAGGGGAGTGACGTGGCTGCGCAGGGGAAGATGTACGGTACGACGGGTAGGCTTGCCTTGGCCAGCGGAGTAGAGAGAGTCAAGCGTGACCTTGCTAGCGACAAGGCTGTGTGGGCAAGAAAGGGAGATAAGCCTGGAACAGCTGACAGACTAACGCACGTCGTGAAGTTTGTTTGCACGCGATAGCGAGTTTCTACGAGTATGGTGAATTACCGTTACTGATCCGGCTGTTGGTCAAGCAATGGTTACAGCTGAGTAACAAGTTTTAGCGAGCGCTTAGTAACAGTCGCTGTTACAACTGTGTCGTGTGACGCGGTGAACAGATGAGGCAATTCATGTCTAGCAGTGATAGCTTGTTGATGAGCTGGGCCCGACGATTGAGGACGTTGGGCTTTTAACCATTAATTATTGCAATGCGGCGTAAGCCCTTTTTAGAGAGAGCTGGTTGGTGAAACCCAGCTTTGAGACACAGTTGCTTTTTGTGGATCGTGTGACTCTGCAAATTGGTCGTCGTCAATTGTTTGTGGGAAACCCTGGAAACTTGCAGAATGCTGTTGGAAATGGCATTTAATCACGTGGAGCGTGAAGTAAGTGACGTTTGTCCGAGGGAAGATTGCCTGAGAAGCTGCCAGGTAAAATTGGCTTCCACTTTGGGAATAAGGTAGGTCTCACTGAGATTTTAACCTTCTTAAGGGACCAGCTACGAGGTTCCGTCAAATTCTGGAGTAAATGCACTGTGTCTTTTGACACAGGGCAGTAGGAAACCTAAAAGGAAGACTGTCATATATATTTTTTGTAATCTCTTGCTGTGGCATTTAGTTTTCTTGTGTAGGCCTGGAATGGCGCCATTTAAATTTTAGCAAGAGCTGAACTAAAATGTTTTTCAAAACTGTTTTGTAACTATTTCAGCATTTAACTCGCATTATTATTGCAAGTTGTTCATTTAGCCTTTTTTATGTGAATGTTGTTGTAATGTGTTGGCATTGCGATTAGGCAGTTGCTAAACTGAATAGTTCACAGATATTTGATATCTTGGTGTGGTCTATAGAAGTTTCGTTAGACGTTTCTCGGGCAGCTTAACTCCTTAACTTCGACATTCGACTATAAGCGAATATACAAAATATTGCTTATCTGCGACATTCGACTTTAGTTGGATACCGAATTAAATGACTCTGTAAACACTATGTATGTGGTTTTCTCGCTTAAAATTAACAGAAAATAAATTATTTACAAAAAAACAAATTTTTCAAAATTTTTTTACATTTTCTTGGCATAATTAAAATTTTTTATCTTGCAGCCAAAGAGTTAACTGTCTGTTGCACTGCTTGTATTGAAAGCTAGGATAGTACCTGTTTCATGGAGTGTAAAATGCAGTTGTGCTGTAATCTCTATACAGACACGTGAAAATACACGGCTGTTAATACCTGGGGGAACAATCCCACACCTGAGCACTCACCCTAACCTCCGCTCGACTTGGTGAACACATATTCAGCAGTCAAATGCACACACCATGAACACTGGGGAAGGGTTCAACTCGCTACTGCAATTAAACTGACAGGCCCGATCAAATGCACAAAATATATTGACTGAAATAATCCGAGTACATAAATTAACAGAGCCAACACCAGGCTTAATCATTACAAAATTCAAAGGCATTCGCTGTTATACCAGTGATACTAATATGACAAGAAAAAGCCTCACAGGCATCAAAAACACCAATACACTAACTGAAACGGTCAAAGCCGCTATTAACCAGCAAAAATTAAGCAACTGGGCACGAGCCTAACGCTCGCCCCATATTTGCCTCCCGACCGCAACGACACATACCCGCGGACAGTGTAGGAAAGACTGGTCACGAAAGAAAAGTAAATGAAGTAAACGCGAACTAAAACCAACACTTACCAGTCAACGAGGATGTGCAGCCGCGGGCGCGAGCAAGCACAGGTAACCCACACGAGAGCTCACTACCAACTGAACTCCTCTCCGGCCGCGAGGAACCGGCTCCCACCGGGAAGGAGGGAGAGAGAAGGGTGGCGGGGAGGGGAGGCACGACGTCCGCCGAAGACGGCCGAAGGTCTAGAGAGGAGGGGCGGGCTACGTCATAGACGACGTCACATGAGGCCAAGTCACAGGTAATCGTTCGGCTACACTCAGATACCAGAAGTAGAAGGGGGGGGGGGGCCACGCAATATGGGCAGACATACATTAAATCGGGCTGAGCCCAGCTCACAGTTTATGTATCAATTACATTTACACATATTATGTTCGGCATAATCAAGATGTACTGGTCTATGTGCTGAATTGTTTGTAGTTCTTATGTACCTGATACACATTAGTTTGTTGATCATAAATCTGTTTAGTACTAGTGACGCAGTGTGAGGGGTTGATTGTACCATTCCTCCTTTTGACTTAACGTTTCTTTGTTGTAGCCCTGTGGCACATGTGCAGGAAGCACTGTTTAAACTTTGTAAGTTAGTTTGTGTACTTTTTTTTGTTTCATGATGACCCCTGTAAATACCACCCTTGGGGCTAGCTCTGAGAACTGAGAATTGGTGTCCAGTTTAAAGAGTTCGCCACAGCACATGCCAGGTAAGCAGTTGGTGGTAGCTGACTGTCAGTCACGAAATCCAGTTCAGGGCACCGACCAGCTTGTAGAGGAGCTGTCTGCTAACATAACATTACAAGTATAAATGGTTACAGCAAGTGTGTCTGTAGCACCAACTATTCTCGATCACATAAGAGAAAACCAGCAGTCTGACCCAATCTGCCAAAAGATACGGGACTATACTACTACACACTGGCCACTTAAACGCAAAGTTCCGACAGAGTTCCTTCTGTGTTACAAGCACCTATTCAACATTAGCGAATGTGATGGATTACTTTTGAAAGGCTCAAAGTTGATAGTTACAGTACAGATGGAGCAGTATGTTCTGAAACAGCTGCAAAAGGGACATTTAGTTATAACAAAGGGTAAGACTAGAGCTCGTGACACAGTTTGTTGGTTAGGACTCAGTGCTCAGCTTAAGGCATTTGTTCAGGTCTGCCCTGTCTGCATTGAGAGAAAAGCAGAAATTGAGGGTAGATTTGATGAAATGTCAAGGCAAGTGGTTTCTAGTGATTGCAGATTATTATTCCAGATATTTTAAACTGATAGAATTGGTGGATTTAATGAAAGAAGTGGCAATCCAGAAAAGCAAATCAGTGTATGCAAAGTTTAGAATTCCACAAGTGGTTAGGAATGACAACAGACTTCAGTACAGTTTGCAAAGGATGATGGGTTTTCCCATAAAACAAGCAGTCCATATTTCAGTCAGTCCAATGGTTATACTGAAACAGCTGTCAAAACAGTGAAGATACTTCTACAGATATGTGGGGATATTTACAAAGCCCCTCTGGCATATCATAGTGCACCTCTGAACTGTGGTCTCTCAGCTTTACAGAATATGTCAGGCAGGAATTATCGGACTACTGTACCCAGCATGAACTTTTCCCAGACCAGAATCCAGAATGAAGAAGTGCAACACAAATTAGAGCAAAGATAGGACTACCAAGTCCAATGGTAAAATGAACGGCATAGGGTAAGGGAACTGTCTCAACTAGAGAAAAAGGACCATGTGTGGATTTTCATTAAATTGAATATTTGTTAATGGAGTTTACGATACTCAGAAAACATGAGAAGACAGGTAATGAGAGTCACCTATGACACTGACCGTATGATAAGAGAAGCAACACCTGTGCAACGAGTCAAACACTATGTGCTGCAGCAATACATATGAAGTGACATTTGGGACTCTTTGTAAACAATATAAAACATGCAACTGATGCTAGAGTGATAAATAGGACCTTGCTGAGTCCCTATGAGCGTGTGTGTTACATTTGAGGGTGAAAAGAAACCCTACAACTTGTGGCCAAGCTTGTAAATCAGAAGAAAATAGAAACAAGGCTGAAAGATGGAACAAGTCCCATTGACGATAGTTTAAATGGCTGTGTTACTTGCCATCTGAAGTTAAGATTCAGAAAAGGAAAAGCCCATTGCTCTCAAAGGGAGCCGATTCCTTCAATAAAAATTTATGATGAAGTCATCCTGATGTATAGAGACAAGAACGTTGGTTCTGACAATGGTTGTCTCGTGTTCAATCATGATGAGACTGCATTCTCACGTGGCCCTAAGGATACAAAGTTTGTCGCTAAAAAAAGATGGGTAAAGAATCTCAAAACACAGTTTAAAAACAAATACACCATGTTTGCCTGTGGAGCAGTGTATGGTAAAAACTTAAACTCTTTAAGGTTTCCAGAAACAGCTTATAATCCAATAAAATTTAAGAAATATTTATCTCTCCCAGAAGATGCATAAAACCAAAAAAGGAAACTTGTCATCTGGTGTGTAATGATTCTTACAGGCTACTGGTAAGCATACGTCATGTAGGCACATGTGGTTTCTTATTACATCAATCTTGTTCTGCACAGTGCTGTAACTTAGCCAGGCCACAACTTGAACCACAACTATACACTGTACCATTGCTGCTATGTTTGGACTGCACTATACTTGTGTAATATCCAAGAATATTTCTCAAGTCAAGCTGCAAACATAGGTCAGGAAGTACTACAACAGAGATGTTGTGTCAGTAGCAAAGTTCTCTGTTTCTTCTTTCTCCAACCTCATCCGTTTTATACTCTTTACCATTTACTTCATTCCTAGTCTGACTCGTTACTCACTCAGTGGTTACACGTAAAACACGACAGTTATGCCTTAACTACGCCACTTTTACAAAAAAAAAATTGTGAATAAAAAATAAAGTAAAATTACTTACTCATTTCGGTCACCAGCTTGATGAAGTTTAGCCAATATCTTCTTCATTGTAAACCCCTCCAAATTTACTACATTCTCAATGTGGCTCTTTCCAACCAATATCTGTAACATTCATATTAAGTTTTAATTTTTTTACTCTGGTTAGAAGAACGTAAAAACAACGCAGAAATTTTACAATAAATGTTGCATTTCACACGCGGCACAATTTGCAATGTGTTCAAATAGTATAGTTTTACTAATTTAGTTGCGCCTCTGCCAGAGTACTAGAACTTGTAGAATCAACTTTGTATCATATTTGTTACATACTGGGGGTCTATTCTCTATAACTTCACTTTTGGTACAGATCGTCACTTGTGATTGTCTTTCGTGAGCGACAGCGATTAAGATAGTCACTCGTGACTGTCTTTATATCGTATTCTCTAAGACCTATCTTTACCAGAATCTCTATATATTTGGCAACTCTGTAGGATGTGTTCTGAAAACTTTTATACATCTTGCTAAATTAAATTTTCTCCCTTTTCACAGCATGTTTTGAACTACTAAGTTATACCTTCATCTTGTCTCTTGTGATAAGGTAACGTGCTGCGCTTACAAGAGATAGCAGCACTAGCACTGTGTTAGTATCTCCGGCCAAGAGATAGCAGCACGTGAGTTGTATTTAATTTGTTGTTTGCATTGGCATTAATAGTTAATATAAACAGACATAAAATTCCCCAAACATGTTTTACTATTGAAGGGAAAATAAAATAATGTATTTCTGTCAGCTTCCAAGCAATATTTCAATCAGATTTGTTCTCCAATGAGCATGGCCGTAGAACACAACATATATACTATGTCAGCCATTTTCATGAACTTTGTCTCGTAACAACATCCAAACACCATGTCTTTATGTAAAAAGAGTCACAATGCTTTTGAAAGACAGTCACAGCACCTTTTTTACTTACAGAATATTAATAAAGATTGAATAAGAGACTGAAAAGTTACAGAATAGGCCCCTGGTCTCAGATGGAAAGTTAGACCTCGGGTACCTTGATGCTGGGTTAGCCTCTGAGCCACTGTGGCATGTACAGATATCTAACTGAAGGGAAATGACTGCTAGTGGTTGGTAGTCATGGCTCTGAGCGAACATGGAAGGAGGACAGGTATGCTATATGTACTAGAGTCTCATACTAGCACCAACCTGCAGCGTGAGACAACAAGCCAACGCCACACATAAATTACCACCTGCACTTATTTGTGTGAGGTACAAGGTCCCAGAACTTGTCCAGTCAAACTGTACAACAGACAGTGAAAGCAACACATCTACTTGAAACTATGACAGCTCAATGATGGGGGGGAGACTTATACAGTGACAACAACAATGGCTCTTTGATTCGATTATGTTTTGTGTTTCTGCTACAGGCTCCAATCTAAGACGTTACACTCGTAGCTGCAGTTTCATGGTCTAGAATGTAAGAACAACACAGCACGCTCTACTCTAGCCTCTGTGCGCAAGTCACTTGACTAGTGTGCAGTCTTATAACCAGTAGATCACCTCTGTCAGACATTCGGTGGTGACATTATTTCAAGGTGTAATATTAAAGATAGAGCTGTATTATACATGCTTATACCAGTTTAAAGATACCGCCCCAAAAATTAGGATACCAAAACTACTCATTTTTTAAATTTTTGGTATTGGCAAAACAAGCTTAAATATTATTGAAGGACCTGACAATGGCATGCACCCATATAGTATTCTTTTAATGTTATTCTTCTATAGTTTTCCAAAGCTCTGCACACCATTTGACGGATGAGTCAGGTGGCCACCTTAATATTCACATTCAAACATTACTCATGAGACTGAAATAACAATTGTCAAGTGAAAAATTTTGCATGGACTGAAAATGATTAAACAGAGTCGATTTGTGAAAGGTAAGAACGTGTGAAGGGAAATGAAAAGATTTTGGTCAGCATTTAACATTGAGGTCTTCAGCGCTGACGAGGGGTGATGTAGGGTGAGCATGGAGCAGCACCGGAATGATAGGGCAAGGGAAACCGGAGATCCCAGAGAAAACCAGCTAAGCAGCATCATCTAGCAAGATTCCCACACGTGAAAATCTGGGGGACCGACTCCACCGGGAATCGAACTCAGATTGTCTTGGTGGAAGCTCTAGCCCTGCACCAACTGCGTCCCCAGAAACATTTCAATTTTTATAGTGCCTTTGCCGCAAAGGAGAAACACGTCAGTTATGTACCGTTTTCAGCTTTATAGACCGTTAGAAACAAAATATCACCATAGAGTTAAAACTATATTTATACTTTTTGAAAATAAGAAATACCAAATTTTCTCAAAATACATGAACAGGCAATTTAACATCTACTCACTCCTGAATGGTACTCTTCAAATGCAGTGATATTGTTGAACCAATCAGGAAAGCCAATCAAAGGCTCCATGAATATAGCTTTCTCTTGTGCCACACGCCGAGTTCTTTCATCCATCCAGTCAACCACAGACACTTCAGCTGCAAATGCCGTCCTTATCTTCTCCAGCATTTCCAGAGCCTATAATGAAACAATTTTAAATATCAGAATGATAAGAGGATACAACAGAAAAAATATGTATATTTAAAAACATTTCTTCACAGACTAACCTGCATCTTAGCTTCATTATTCAAGAAACGTTTGACATATTTGTAGCCCACTGCAAAGTTGAGAGAACTGGCCGTCACCATTACACAGTCTCGCCATCTGGTAACAAACAGTACATAAGCATGACAGTTATGATGTTACTATCAGCCCCACTGTCTGTCGTAGCTGGTGTAACGTCACGTAAAAAGGAGGGTGGATGGCGAGCTGTGAGAAGGCTCATAACTAGGATATGCCCACAGCAGCACGTCAAACTGAATTTATTCTTAACATTTTCTTTTAATGACTTTTAGAGTGTAAAATACCAAATGTATAACATCTCAAAAAAAAAAACTATTCCCATACAAGTGTTAATAGAAAAATCCTGACTTTGTATTTGCAAGTTGATGTAAATAATATGACACCCTAATATTTTATAATTACTGTAAAACCATAGTAATACATTCCTGGTCACATTCTGAACACAAGAAATTATTATACCTAACACAAACCATTGATATTGATGACAGTAGAAGTATTTCACTAGGACAGAAACTAACCTGGGCAGATCTTCTATCGTTCCACTGATCACTTGCTCAAACTGGAAAGCAAGATCTCTCATTCTTTGTGAGTTGTCCCTTGACAGCTTCTTCACCAGTCGCCAGTTCAAGTAGTTTGCTGCAAAAAATTGAACAGCTAAAAGTAGCAACTAGAAGCACTACACTACATACGTTTGCAAAGGATTGCTAGCTAACATCAACTCAGCTCTGTTATGTACAAAGTGTCTTGTGCTCTATTTTTCGCCAAGAAAGAGTTACAGCAGTCTGCCATTCCCAAAATTGGTTGGCTATCCAGAGGCTGCAAGAGCTGTAATGTGGGACACAGTTGTGAATGACACTGGGACAGGTTGTGTGTTCGTGCCTGAAGTTCTTGCTTTATAGGCTTAGAGCTACGGAATGTGTGAGGTTGGAACTGCTTAAGTCAACAAGTAACAGTGAGATCTGTTCTGCAGGGTCACAGTGTTTGTCCACTTAGTTTTCAAGAGAACAAGAAAATGAACAAGGAGCTAGGCCTTCAGAAGAACGCAATACCTTCAAATATTAGGTACATTCATCAAGATACTGCTGATGTCCTGCCTGAAACTGCACAAATATATTACTCTTTGGATTGGATCCTGTTGTGTTTCGACGAAAGCTCTTCCTATAATCAATAAGGTTACTTGTTCATGATTGGGATGTCACTCAATCTAAAGAACTGTGTTAAAGATTGGAATCAGCTTATCAGTCTATCACTTAACTTCCGGTTCTCAGTGAGATTTGCCATCTGGACGTTACATCTTCAGCTTCCCAACCGGCCTACCAGTTTTACGAGAACAACATTGCTTCCAACCAATAGAACAGTTATTTATTTACAGTGTTCAGAGACAATTGTATGTTTTATACTTGCCAAGTCTAGTCTCACCCTTGAAAACAGCTACTCATCCTCGTCTAGAGCTGCTAAGGGCAGATCGCGTTTCGAAACTGTAATCACATAAGGTATAACGTCAGAACACATCATACTAGTTCAAAGTGTCACAGTGAATGGATCCTTCAGCACCATTCGTGTGGTTTTATCTCGGGAATGGGCTTACGAGGTTGTGTTGTGGTCGCCATAAATTCGGGTTAGAGTTGTTTTGGGTTGGAATTGCTAAGTGGTAGTTCCTCTCTCTTTCTCTCTCTCCCCTCTCCTCTGTCAGTTGTACTTCCTTCGTTCTTCTCCATTTGACTGTCGTGCATTTCACTCGAGTAGCTATCAAGCAGACTGAACGGCATTGGAGAGAGAATAGGTGGACTCTTGGTCGGCGGGGGGTGGGGGAGTAGAGGTGGGAGGTTCTGTAGGTTTGATGAGGGGGGGGGTGTTAGGGTGTGTCGTGCCACTCCAGTGTGAGCTCTGCTTTGTTTCGGATGATGACCACAAGGCACAGGTGCATTATGAGTGGATGGATTCCGTCTCGATTTTGTTTGCCGACGTTTTACAATGTTCGCGAGGTGGTTAACTGACATCTTCTGGGCTGCAATACTTGAAACCCTGGAGCCTTAGTCCAGAACTAAAGGTTCTCAATCATTATCCTAGAATCATTTTCGCAACGGCAATAAACGAGCCTACATTTAAGAAGTGAGCCAGAGGCAACTCTTCAAGGTATGTTGCAGCAATATTAGCTTTGATAGTCTCTGTGAATGGGACGCCTTTAGACTTAGTTGGCGGTCTAGAAAAGTTTGTGTAATGAGGAAGTTGCCAAACAATCTAGCTGTTTAATGGAGGACGTGTAATGGGAAAAGAGTCGGATGTGTGTTGTTTCTTAAAGTTTAAAAATTGCGCATTATAGGGTTGAGTGAGTGAGGAATTAACAATTTGCAAATAAAATATGTACAAAGAGTAAAATAATTGTCCACTAGAGTTCAGCCCATGTAACTGGTCTAACTTGTGTAAAAATTTGGGAAACACGTAAAAAAAATTAGGTTTCAAATATTAGTGTTGTGTTCAAAAGGATATCACTGTAAGAGAATTTGTATATTTTAAATGGCATACATAACGCCTTTTTGCCAGAATTCTCATTTTGTCATTTGAAAGGCAACCTAAGTCTCAATACCTATAAGGTTACATTGTTGACTCATCAACTCCACCTAGAGGAAATGTGTGTTTAAGTTGTTACAATGTTTTTGTTCGAGAAGTTTTGAATTATGGCTCTTTCTAAGTGAGAATATGGTACAACAGTGTGGTATGATTCAACTGTTCAGGAGGTTGGTCCAGAAGGAACGCTACGTGTAGGTGAATGTTTACAGAACTATGGTCGCAGACTTCTACCATACCTCAGCCTACATGCAACAGTTCAACACTCTTAGCAGTTCATGGTGTAAACTTGATTTCATTGGGAAGGAGCCGGGGAATTACCAGGAATTTTTTTTAGTTATGGGGAGGGGAATGGGAGATATTTTCGTTGTAATGTACTATATACATAAACACACAGACATAGAATAATAATTGAGTTTGCTTATTGCAGTTAAATTTGAGAAATTTAGCACTATAGTGGAAAGTACGACAGTTTCCTCAGAATTCTGTGGCAGTCTGGAGGGGGGAGGGGATATATATCCCTAGCTTGTTGGTGAGAGTCGCTGTATAGTCATATCCCTGTGCCACCTACTTCACATCACATTGCTGACAGGCTGCCTGGAAAAGGAATTCAGTCACATTCCAAAACTCCAACTGCATCACATTTCAGTAAACTGTGAGAGTCTGTTATCAAATAAGCCAAGTACCACTTAAAAAGAATTGTGGAAAATTATGGCTTCACCATTCAGGAACTAACACTTATCTTCACTCGAACTGATGCAATATTGAATTATTGGCCCTTACGCTCTCGTTCTTCAGATCCAAATGATTTGAACCCCCTACATACCTCCCACTCACAACATTACAGATGTTCCAATAAACAGATTCAGCAGGTGGCAGTTGCTGCAACAAGCCACCCAACATTTTTGACAGCAATGGCACAAGGTGACGCTGCACAACCTACAACCACACCCATCCCTTCAGTGGCAGCTGGGGTATGAGTCCACACATACCGGCAATGATGGTGTATTCTTGGTTGTCATCATCAAACTGTAGCACTGTCATGTCAAACAACACATAGTGAAATTGTGGCCCCCAGAGCTGGGGGGCGGGCACCCCCCCCCCCAAGAAATTCATTGTTACTGAAATTAAAAATTAGTTGAGGGTGACCACTGTGTTATTAAAACAAAATTCCAGAGCATTTCCAGGTTTTTCAAAGTTTTTTTAAAGATTTTCCAGGTTTTATAAAAGCGTCTAAAAAAACTGTATTTTAAATCATTTCCAATTTTTTGGATGTACGGTATGTTGTTTTGTAACACCAAGCTGCCATCAATTAATTAAGAAAGTATTAAAAAACATTCTGAATTATTTTAAAGTATCCATGATTTAAAAATTTTATTTAAATGAAAAGTACAAATATTAAAATCCTGAAGGTTTCTTTCACACACCAATTATTTATAGTTTTTCATTTTATCGTCAATGAGGGCTAACTGTTTTAAAGCAGCAATCATTATCTTCGACTTTTTTTTGTCTCCAGTTCTCTTGTACTTTGATAAAATTTTAATTTAAAAAAGGCTTAAAAAGGCACCTGTGCCCATTGTATCCAACTTAGAACTTTTTGCGCAGATCTTTTATTTTGCACTTTGGGTCCTCAGTGGCCCACGGAAACTCTGACTCGTAACAACATGAATATACCGTTGACATGATGCTAACATCACTACGCATGATTCAAAAAACTGCAAGACAAAACTTTTTAAATTTTGCATTCCTCAAAACAGTCATGCACATCGCCTTCTTCTAACAGTCTAAACAAGAATAAATACTGGTTGCCTTACAACCAGCTTACAACTGTGCGACACACCAATAACAAAACAGCAACTAAACGGGCATAGAATTTTGACTTGTTCTTACAGAATGATCATTCAAACCAACTGCTTAATTTAAACCTAAAACTAATTTTACGAGTGTAATCATATCTGTATTTGTATTCATAGAGTGGAATACTGTTATAAATGTGTTTATGGTGGTATGCCTGCCTAAAACATTTTTCACTATTAATAACTAGGAAACGAAAGTCTACACAACCATAAAATTTTTTAATTTCTTGTGTGAAATCATAAAACACTTGCACTATCAATAAATTAATGGCTGAATATTAAAGAAAGTCTCATTTTCTTGTAAATGTGAGTCATTTGCCATGCGTAACGCATAATAACAAAGCTTTTTCCCTGCATAGTAGTAAAATTCCAGACCTTTTCCAGATTTTTCCAAGGTCCTTTCCAATTTCATATTTTTCCAGGTTACCAGTTTTTTTTTTCAGGGTTAGTGAGTGGCCACCATGTTAATGACAATCTGGTTTTTTAAAACAAAATGCTGTCCATTTTTTGAACATACTGTACTCCACAGGAATTGATTAGCTTTATTTCATTATAACTGAAACAGCTTAAACCTGCTGTGAGGGAACATGGAAATGGAAAGCACATACACAGGGACGTAGCTAGGAGTTAAATTTGGGGAAGGCCCACATTTTGCTATTACACCCCCCTTCCCATTAACCAATGAAAGCAGCAGGTCCAAATGTTCTCCCTCATTAAAATTTTAATTTAAAGGTGCAAAATTGCACTACTTAAGCATTTTCATGCCTCAATGCAGAACATATAACTGGCAGAATATGTAATATTTTTTCAAAGAAAATTAGTTTTTGTGAAAAATTTTACAAGAACATCATGAAATAATTTGTTAATATCAGAAGGAAATTGTATGCTGTAACACTATGATTTAAATAATTAGTACTTGATAGTTCAGTCCCTAGCCAGGTCACTTCATATTTTTGTCAGCGATACTCGTGCGGGTCGAAGTCGCTGGTCGGTGGGTTTTCATGGGAAATCCTAGATCCTTCACCCTTGCATTCCAATACTGATCAATGTTCACACTGTACACCCTCATCTGCTCTCAAGGCCATAGTTTTTAACAGCAGCCACATTTAAATGTATAACATTACAATTTTATAAACAGCACATTATAAATAATACTCTACTCTTAATTCTGTAGGATATTTGCTTTAAGATTATGCCAAGTAAAAAAACTGTCTTAATATTTTATTCTAAGTTGATTTCTGTGAACATAACTCATTCGTAGGAAACTTTAAAATTCTCGCTTGTATTTGAGGAGAGGCTCTATTCCACTCCACTATACCCATCCAACTGTAATCTCTGATTTTTATAATTCACTGTTTGCTTTAAAAACAGTGTTTATGTATGACTTAGTTGCAAGAGATTGGTTACTCTTTAACAGCAAACTTATTATTTTTATTATCTTTGAAAAACTCTGCTAGCCAATAGAAACAGTTAAAACTGATGTACAATATCCCAGAACTTAGTCTGCCATAAAAAAAAAAAAAAAAAAAAAAAAAACAAGAATGTTGCATGTCTCTAATTATTCCTGCTTTGAAATAAAAACAATTCGTTCTTACAAAATTATTCTAATTACATAACATTAATTCATTTAATGAAATGTAAGTTACGCAGTTTAATATCTCAAGGAATTAACTACACAATAACCGAGCAATACGACGCAGTGGTAACTCGTTAGACTCGCATTCGGGAGGATCGGAGTTTGATTCCTGGTCCAGCCTGACATAGGTGTTTTTCATAGTTTTGCTAGGTCACTCCAGGCAAATTGGGATGGTTCCTTAGCAATGGTCACGGATGTTTACCTCCCTTAATCCCTATCACATGTTAAGGTGTGCTGTGTACCGTCTCTATTGAACTCCCTGAGGATGAGATGTAAAACTTCAAGCAATACTAGAAAAGGCACGTAATAGGTAATAGTCTTCAGAAGGTTCAGCATGGCTATTTAAAGTAGAACAAGTAGTTATGGCAAACTGTACGAAAAGTGGCAATGGCTGTATTAATTTGAGATGTAAATTAACCATTGTTTTCTTCTATATTTTATTTTTTATTTATTTTATTTTAAATAGACACCAGCTGATACCGTAAGTGAGCAAAGTGCTCACGGGATGTGGGTATTGTCATCGAGTAAGTTAATATACATTGCACAACACAAACACTTAATAAGTAAAACAAACATACATAAATAAATGTAAGCAAATACAAAATTTACATAAATTGTTTAGCTTAACACATCACAAAGTTATACACAAATACACAACTTGCATAAATTAACACGAAAGAAAAGAAAACTATTTACACAGTTACTGAAATACTAAATTTTAAAACAACGTTCATGATGACAAAGAGTTACTGCATTTATTTAGACAGTGAAGAGTTTTTAGATTTAACATTTCGTACGAAAAGAGTATGATAGACGACAAAGAGGACTACTATTTCAATGTAGTATGAGTCCGAGCAGTATTTAAGTATTCCTCTGTAGAATAAACTGCATTAGTAATAATATAGTGCCTTAGTTTAGAAGTAAAGCTCTTTCTTGAAACTTTGTTAAAATTTTTAAGATGAGAAGGAAGTGAATTAAAAAACTTTATGGCAGTATAATATGCACCTTTTTGATACAGAGCAAGTCTGTTTGAAGGTAAGTAACAATTATCTTTTGTTCTTGTGGAGTAAGTGTGCAGAGACAAATTTAGTTTAAAAGTATCCAAATTTGCAGTCAAGTATAACAGTAATGAGTATATATATTGACAAGGAATAGTGAGAATTTTTTGCACTATAAATAAAGAACTACGTGATTCTCTCCTTTTTTTTTTATCAAAATTCGTATAACCTTTTTTGGTACAGTAAATACCTTTATTTGCTTCAGATGAGTTTCGTCATAAAATTATCCCATAATTCATTATAGAATGAAAAAAAGAAAAATACATAACTTTCAAAGCCTTAGCGTCAGGTTTGTTTACCAAACATCTGAGAGCAAAGTATGCACTCTGTAATTTTGAACATACAAACTGTTTCAGTGTGAATTCTCCAGCTGAGCTTATCATTTATTTGAATACCCAGAAATTTGGTGACCACTGGTATCATCTTCAAAGAGTGTGGTGGTCGCACGACTCTCAATGACACTAGGAAGGTCATTTATATAAACCAAGAGAAGAAGAGGACCAAGCACTGAGCCCTGTGGAACACCATGTTTTATACTGCCTGTATAAGAAGTAATATGACTCACTGCATTCTTGTCTTTAATTACTACATTTTGTTGCCTGTGTTCCTAATATGATACTAATAAGTACTTAAAGTTGTTTCTTACTCCATAGTATTCATATTTATTTAAAAGCATTTTGTGATCAACGCAGTCAAAAGCCTTAGCAAGATCATAAAAAAACAGATTACATGTTCCTATGAGCTCAAAGCATCTAAGATTTCATTAGTTAATTATACAGCAGCATTTTCTACTGAAAATTTTTTCCTGAAACCAAACTGATATGGGGCTAAAATGTTATGTTTTTGTACATGATCTATTCATTACATCTATACATTACACATTCAAAAATTTTTGAAAAAGTAGTACCCTTTAGAAAGTTTTTACATACGATAAAATGGGGTTTAGTTAGCTTAGCACTACAGTATTTTATAACTTTACTATTTATCCCATTATAGTACTTAGTACATACTTCAGTTTCAAAGTAAGTACGCATCGTTATGTTAGTAATGCAGGTGCTGTTCACAATTTTATTAATGCTCAAGTGATGTGTTTTTATTTTAAAGACAACATTTTTTACAGTTTCACCATTCACGCATCAGGCTTATAACAACAAAATTCAGAACTATGCTTATCCCGCAATACAAATTTTGCAAAAAAAAAAAAATATATATATATAGAAGTGTCTATACACACACTACACTGACAATAGGATGTGTTAAATACATAGTATATACCAGTATTACCATACATTTCATCTCAAAATGTGAACCCAAAGTTCTCGCAAATGAACGTTTCTTTGTATTTTATCTAGTCTTCTTGAACATGCTACATGTCACAACTCACTTTCAGAACAAAATTAGTTAGTGGATAGCTGTTCTAAACCCTTATTTACTGTTACCTAGGGTGTTGACTCGGTGTTGTGTGATGAGGGGCGGAGGAGAGATGATGAAGGCACGAAGGGAGTGGGTGCACAGTGTCGGTTATCAACAGAATGTTTCTACCACTCAGCCTAAAAACATTTTCTCCATTTGCTGAAAACTCAGGGGGAAAAAAAATAATGGATGGTTTTGAAAAAGGGGGAAGGGTTCGGGCCCCCCTAAGCTACATCCCTGTACCTATGTGAAACTCTTTGCAGAGTAGTGTAGGGATTTGTAATGGAACTACATATACACTTACCGACCAAACATTCAGAGTAATCACCTCCACGGAAGCAGTAACTTTGCTTTGTCAATAAGGTTGCTTAAAACTGTAATACACTAATTAGCAGCGAAATAATATTTTTGCATGTGTTCTCAGGTTAAAGACAAGAATTCTTTGAGTGTTTGATCTGCTGTTCAACACCAAACATATGCTACTATTCAGGAAACAATGAACAGATATGTTCTGTGATAGTAAGTACTGTACAGTGTCACATGACAATAGAAATAATTGAGAGGTATGGAAATTTAAATAAATTCTTTTAAAAATAAAAATAATTTTAGTAAACACATATGTACATTCAAACTTAGCAACATGTAAATATTACCTTAATAAAAATATGTTATTTTAATAGCTGTAAGATGTGTTACCAGGGCTGTCGAGAAGGGGAGGGCGGGTGGTGGAGGGAGGAGGCAAGGGGAAAATGCATAGGGGCCAGCGCTGGTCAGTATTTAACTTTATTTGAAATTTGTAAACACATAATAAAAACTCTAATTGTTTGAGTTGATGCACAGAATCAAACATAATGACAAAATAAATAAAAATAACATTGAGTCATGTCTAGGCAGGTAGAAGCTCAGCTGGGGCTAAGCTCACTAACTTGTGATGTGTTGTCAGTTGTACTTCGTCATTTGATCTGTTATGTTGTCACATTTGTACCGAGGTGAAGAATAATGCTGATATATTCTACTCCTGAGAGGTATTTTCATTGGTAGTGTCTTCTAGAAAACTTTCCTTCACTAAAGGCGTTTGCAAAGAGTCATCCTCCAACCCTTTTGTCATTATCGCGACATCATAATTTAGGATAGTAGTTACAAAAAATAAGTAATTTGAATATAGCATAAAGACTTGTTTCAAGTTTACATTTCCACATCGATCTAAAACCATAACTATTTATGCTTTTGACAACAACATGATTAACACCAGTTAATGAACAAACCTGGACACATGGTTCATGTTCACGATTTATGCAAATTACTTATCGTAAACACCCTTTGGCCAGCCACCTCCTATAATTTTCTTCTTAAATTTAGAACTCGAATTAGTCAAAGGCTCCGTGTTAACACGAGTAGAGGCGATATCATTGCTGACGTGCTAACCAGTGCCGTCCTAATTGCTTACTTGCTCCCACGCCTCGACAACAGAAAATAGTTTCGCTTTCAAGTAGGATGGTCAAGCCCCTTAAGGCTGCCACTACCACCACAAAAACAGCTATTTCGTTACCTTTTTTAATATTAAGCTAAGCAGCAGATGATGACAAAACTTAAGTTGACATACCTCTACATGCAGACAACGTTTCTTCAGATTTGCTTTATGAAACTTCATTTCCAAAACAAAGAATGAAAAAAGGCAAACTTGTTTTAGGTAAAACTGAAGATTTTGAGATTCAATCTAGTGATGAAAGTCAAGAAAGAGCAAGACTTCAGAGTCAACACTTTAATAAATTGATAGATTCTGCGATTAGTGAGTTGACAGATTTCACACAGCACAAAAAAAATGCATAAAATATTTGAATGCTTATGGAACTACCAGTCCCTAAGTGAACAGGAAATTTAAAGTTAGTGTTTCAGATCCATATCCTAATGACTTAAATTTAGAACTGGGCAAAGAAATAAAGTACCTGAAATCAAGACAGGAGTCGAACTTGGAGTCAACAAAATTGAAAACTCTTAAGCTGCTTAACAAATTTAAGGAACGAAAACTTGATAGTTTATTCCAAATACATGTATGTATGTATCAATTATAGCGTTCTGCACGATTCCAGTTACTGCAGCTGAAGGTGAGAAGACTTTCAGTCAAATAAAGCTTATTAATGATATCTACAGGTCTACCATGAACCAAGAAACAATTACTGCGCTGTCTTATAGCAATAGAAAATGATCTTGCTAAAAATATCAATTTTGTTAATATTATTAAAAATTTTGAATCAAAAAAGGCTATGAAAATGGGCATAATGTTACACAGCAGTTTATTATTGACATCTTGATTTCTTTTTATCTCAATTGTTACTAAGTTACAGCATTATATGTTTGAGTTTTGTACAATTTCACAATTTTTACATTTGTTTTTACCCAAGTTATTAATGCTAGTCAATTTATATGTTAATTTTGAAAAAGTAAGTTTATTTCAGTATTGCATAGCAATGTTTACAAAACATATATCTAACACATTTGAAAAAATCATAGTACTAGCATATACATTATGTGTGTCTGATGTATAATATTAATATATAAACCCGTATTTCATAACTGTGAAAGAGCACAACACTGAGAAAATATGGCTGCATCGTGATAAAAATTGTATACAAATCTGGTGTTTGTTGTTTTAATTCCTGTTGAAAACAAAACTTTCATACACTGATTTCTCAAATATTATGAAAATATTCATTCATAGTGTTTGTTGATTATACACTGAAGATAATAACATTACTCAGAAGTAATTTGTGCAACATAATTAAGCAAGTTGAAACATTTATAGTGAATCCAAATTGTGAAAATACCCTAAACGTTATAATTTTTATTTAGTCTATTTATCTGTAACTCAACATTATTAATAATTTCGCTACAAAAAAAGGCACAATGTTAGAATTTATTATTGATATCTTGGTTCTACAGTTTCACACTTTTGTTACTTTTATGTTAGTTATTAATGCCTGCCATCTACGTTCAAACTTGTACTCAAATTTGATGTTTGAAATTCCTGCAAAACAAATACGATGTTTCAAATTTTGCAAAAAAGATTCATTGATAGCGTTAGTTGATTATACCGAAGTTTATGCCATTACTCTAAGTTAATTTTTCAATTTAATTAAGTAAGTTGAAAAATTTTTATGTGCTCATTTGTGAAAATACTCAAAATGGTACCATTTCTATTTAGTCCACATATCCGAAACCTAACTTTATCAAAAAACAAAATGTAAATGAAGATATTGGTATAATGTTCTGTGATTCAGGGGCTCTTGGTACCAGTGGCGATGCGTGACCTAATTTGAAAGGCAAGCTACAAACCATATTTGCAACTACCAGGATTTTAGCGACGTTTAAATGTGCTTAATGGGCGGGGGAAGGGGGTTACGCGCTTAAAACTTGAAATATTTTAACGGAAGAGATAAATAATAAAACCGACTAAAAAGCATATTCCATGGTAGCAAGCATGACAAGCCAGTTTAGCAACTGACATAACGGAAATCGTAACGCCTTGTAGGCGGCTGTTAAAGTATCAGGTATCGCGTCAAAGATTCTTTATCAGGATGCGTGAAGGCAATATGCCGGGATATCTGTTACCTTAAGATAA
>PNEQ01077496.1:0-24252 GCA_003012365.1 Medauroidea extradentata | reverse complement strand
TATCAAGGGGGGTAGTAGGAAGAGGGTTGGTTATCTTTGGCAAGACAAATGCCTCCACAGGTAGACGTGGGTTGTCCTTACCCATCGGTGTCACGACACAGTCAACAACCCCTTTAGCAACATAGACTGGTGATTGAGACAGTCCATATACAGGCAGTGATGTATTACGACGAACTAGGCCCAGTCTCTTCACGCAGTCTTCCGTCATAAAGCTAGACTGGCTGGCTGAATCTAGAAGAGCGCGGACAGCATGGTAGCTGCCATCGGCACCAGGGACACCAACCACAGCTGTTGACAATAACACGGTGGACGGAGTGACACTCTCAGGGGATGACAGAAGAGTGTGCGAGGCTGGTGATTCTGAGGGTGTTGTCTCTGGGGCTACCTCATTAGTGCTTGTCGCTGGTTTCTCCCGTGAGAAATGAAGTAAGGTATGATGACGTGCACCACAAGCACGACAACATGTCTGAGAGGAGCACTGCTTAGACTGGTGTGAGCTGCGTAAACAGTTTAGGCACAAGTGTTTAGTTTTCACTATTTGGTAACGATCCTGGGGCGACAAGCTGAAGAATGTGCGGCACCTAAATACATCATGATCATCGTTACACATGGCACACCGTGCAACGTTGTGAGTAACTACATTTCCAACAAATGATGAAGGATGAGTTGAACGGCTGCCAGGTTTTGAAGGCACTGACCTTGTTTTGGTAGGAACCTTTGTTGGTGTGTTCACCGATATTGATGTGGTTGACCAATGGTAGCCCTCCAAAAAGGTCAAAAATTGGTTAAGAGTAGGCATGTCAGCTTCTGACTCGGTGACCTTAAGCTCCCAATGCTGTCGCAGTTGGGCATCCAATTTCCCTTCTATAATGTGAAGCAATAAGGGGTTCCACTGTTTGACGTTTACGTCCAATACATCTAGAGCTGCGACATGTTCATTCAAGGTGGACAGTAACATAGCAATTGACGTCGGCGATTCGAGGGACACATTCGGAACTTTGACTATTGCTTCTATATGTATTGAAACCACCAGCCTCTTGTTGTAAAATCGTTTGCCTAACAAGTCCCACGCAACAGCATAGATTTGATCAGAGAGAGGCAATGATTGAACCACTGACAGTGCTTCAGATGACAAAGAGGCCTTTAAATAAGACAAACGTTCTACATTTGTGAGGTTAGGGTTGTCACCAACTAATGCAGCGAATAAGTTCGAAAAACTGATCCATTCAATAGGATTGCCGTCGAATTGAGGAAGATTGATGGTAGGTAAGCGTGGAGTAGTGGTTGACGTTCCTGGTGATTTACCCTGAGAGGCTGCAACCTTCAAATCTTCCTCTAATGCATCCCGAACAGCAATCACTTCGAAATACGCGTCATAAAACGTGTTGAGGCGCGCGAGATGCTGCGCAGTGTTGAAGGTTTGATGCTTCTTGTGAGCAAGAGCATACTTCAGGTGATCCACCTCATAACCTTGACGCACTTGATTTAAATCACGAAACGTAGCTATGAACACTGATTTCTTCGTTATGTCTGTTACCACAAATTTTGCCAAGTCTGTAGCATGGCACAAACGATTTTCTGCGCGCTCGAGACGTAGCGCAAGCGCATCAACTGAGTCCGCCATAATGCCGGTACTGGTTGTTATGGCTGTGCTATTTCAAAACAAAACCCTCGAAAGGCTATTCATACGACCGTCGCGTCGTAATCAACTAACAATGGCCACGAGACAAAGGAAGGAAAACAATGTTTATAATGCTAACCAATAGCTTATGCTCTCACAACAGTTTTTAATATTCCACACGTGATATGTTTACAAGCAACGAAATTACGCGCTGCGAGCTGGCACAAGGGCGTGATGGTATGACAAAGCGTAGTTTAAAACGTGATGTAGAATCCCAGAACAAACACACACGAAAGGCATCGAAGCGAAAGGCTTTCGTTTCGTAGTTGATTCGGCCCGGAGGACCAAATGTTTCGTCGATGCAAACGTTTATACCTATCTACCGAATAGCGAACCTGTTGCTGGCCGCCATGTTGAACCGAGACTGTATTTTTTTTTGAGTACACATCAGTTGGCGCCAAATTCGAACTGTTATTGCGTCCCAACAGTATATCACTATAGTACACTATACACATCCCAAACAGGAATAATACTTGGGCGTGACTTTTTATCTAAGTACATCACCACCATATCATTTGACACTCAATATGGGACACGCTTGTTGCTGGATAGGCCTGAAAATTAAACTCCTCCCCCCCCCCCTTTCTCGAAAAAGTTAGGTCCTGGAGGAAAACGGGAGAAGGGATGTAAAAAAGGAAAGGTAAAATTTAAGGATTAGCTGAGAGTGCCTGGAAATAAGGTAAATTGGGCCAGAACAGTGAAAAAGACGTACAGTAATTTTATGACCCCGTAAATATATTTAAACTAATTTAAACCAGCTGGAGGGCCTCAAACTTGAGAACGTAGATACCACTTATTTTTCTATAGCGGGTCTCGAACCCGGTGAGTCCCGAAGTGTGTAAGTGTGGCCAGCTGGGAAGGAGTAACTTACGGCCTGATGACAGCAGTCCGGCAGGGAGAAAGAGAATGTTACGATGAGAGTGGCCTTGACTGAGAGTGTATGTACCGGAATCATGTGGCCTTGAGGCATGGAAATAAGTGTCCTTCCCTATTAAAGTCTTTGAAATTATGTAAATGTAGAGAATTAACTATTAGAGGCCTGAATTTCCATATACAGTGTTATTTTTGTGTTTTTATTTGTAGCAAACATAATGTATTGGCCGGAGACTAATATACTTTCTTGAGCAGTGTCACAGGAGAACAGTTGTTATGAGGAAATGTGTGGTGATGCCATGTGTACGTCAGCGGAAGACGTCACGTTCAGCTGAGTAGCGCGCTCTGAGTCGATGTCCTGCCCTGGGAAATCTACGACCTTCAGACCGCGACACCTTGTCTGCAGCTGCTCCGGACCTATGACAAGGTTGTGTCGAGAAATAATTATGACTGACCTATACGTACAGAATTTGATTTTAAGCATGAATAATTTCTTTTTCTCTTCCGATTTTGGGAGAGTGGAGTAGGTGAAAAGAGAGATCATAATGTGAAAAGACACTTATAATTGTCTGTTTTAAGACTGTTTAGTACATCTGTAGCTATTGACTTGAGAAAAGGTCGAAAATGTTGGTGAGTTTGTAGAATATTGTTTTGTTGAAAAAAATTGGTTAGTCTGTAACTACATTTGTTTTGATAACAGAGTTGAACATTAATATATAGGGTATATTGAGTAGCGTGTTTTAAAAAAAACTGGTCTTACTGTAGAGATATTTTAAAGGGAAAGTTGAATGTTCTTTATTGGTAGTTAGCACAAAGTTGAAGGGATTGTAGAGGTTTAATTATGGAAGAACAAATAATTTTAATTGAAAATTCACGTTTGTTTTGCTTGACGAGGGGGCTCGAGGTGATAGTTGTACCTTGAAATGCAGGGTACTGGCCTTTCACCCCAGCAGGTTCTCCAGGTAGAAGATCTGGAAGGTTTCTACAGAAGTTCTAGCCGAGGAAGAAGAGGAGGCAACACAGATTAAATTTTTTTTTCCATTAATTACCGGACTGCTGCTACACCATGAATGAACATTTTTTTCCTTTCCATGATAATTACTCTTGCTTATTTCCTGTTTCCTCTTTCTCAGTGGTGGATGAAGTAGTGACGATTGTTTTCAAAACCAAATTTACTGAAACATTTACTGGCTAGTAGAATTTAATTTATAACAAATTTATTTTGTAACTGTCACTCCCGTTTTCTTTCATGTAAGTTTACAGTTTTACGATGATATTGGTATTTGTGTCCTTAACGTGAATTTCAATCGAAGGTGCTGAATTTTTGTATCTGTACAGCAGCCTGATACAAGACAATTTAATTTTTTTTACTGTTAAAATTTGTGATGTTTTGTGAGGACACAAAAGTCTCAAGGAGGGGATAATGTTACATTTGATTTTATTGACGCCCTAATTTTTTGTCCAAATTTCCAGTCAATTCGAAATTTCATAATTTTATTGGATTTATATTTCGTGTTTTGGCATGGTCCTTGTGGATTGCTACTGGTCGTGGAGATTTAACAGAAAACCTGGGCGGTTATGTTTCCACATGTCGGGGGCACTGCACTGGGGTCATCGGCTCACACGAAATGCGGGCTAAGCAGGGCATGAGCTTTACAAGGGGGGTCTGCCCTCCCCCTGTGGTCATCGTCATCGGTCAGAGGCAGTGGGAAGGTGCCCACTGGAATAGAGCATTAAGACAGGTTATCGGAACATGTAAGATAACTTTATTTATTTCAATTTGGAAATACCCCCTACCTTTAGGCCGTTAGGAGTGACGATAAGAGATGTAAATAATCAAATTAATTGCACTGTAGTTGTGAACAGTCCAGATGTCTGGAAAACAAATCTAGAGATTTGTTAGATGGTAAACATTGTTAGGTGATTAAGTTTAATGACAGTAACTGTATTTGTGTCGCAGAAATGGAAATGTAGTAATGATGGTAAGTCGTACCTAGTTTTTTTTTTTGTTATTTTGCTTGTCAATTGCAGTCAAAATTTGTAAACGTTTCTTTGATTTTAGTTTTTGTATTAAATTCTTAAAACATACTCTTTAACTTTAATTTTCATTGTTGATAACGAACGTATTTTAAGGTTGTGTACCTCTCGTGAGTTCTCTACATCTGGAAGCTAAGCACGCCCCTAGTTACCCCCGTAACAACATTAATAACATTGGTTTCATTAATTCCTAGTTTTTGACAGATGGTTAATAGTGGCCGCTTATTAAAAACTGTGAATGTATACCAGCAAAATGATAAAAACATGTATACTATAATAATGTTAAAATCATTTAGGTATTTTATTTACTTATTCTAGTGGGGGCCGAGGTGATCAAGGAGTTATACCTCTCGCCTTCCATGGGTTCAATCCCTGGTGGATCTGGGCCCAAATTTTTCGAATGTGAGCAACATGGCAGATTTTGCCTTGGCCAGCGGATTTTCTCAGGGAAACTCCAATTCCTTCCCCCCTCCCCTATTTTTTAAATCTGTTGCTGCTCCACACTTGTCTCACCTCACCTCATCCATTCCTCGGACCAGAGCTCTGTCAAACTTGCTGAGCAGCCAGTCCAGCCTTCACCCCGGCCTTCTCCCACCCACATTGTGATCCTGTCAGACAGTGGAAAACATGTAGTGGTTTTTCACATTTATTTATTTTTGCTAGTAACATTATGTACCGTTATTTTCTAAATCTGTTTACGGAGTTATTTTTATTGGGATTATTAGTTTCAGGTAATATTTTGACTTTTAGGGGTTTGTTTACATTGTTTATTGCCAGAGGTAGTGCTTCTAGAAGTTTTAAGAATGTTTTAGGAGGATCATTGGTTGAATTTCATCATAACTTCTGTTCCCATGGTCAAAGAAATAAATTTTTTTGTTTTAGTTTTTGTTAAATTGGCCACTGTAGGTCAAGTGATGTTCTGATTGGACAAAGCTAGGTGGCATGACACTGCCGGCTGTGGGAAAAAATGAATAAGCCTTTATCCCGGAAATTTATGCCCAGCCGCAGAAGTGGCCAATCGCGACAACACACATACAAAAGAATACTGTGAGCCAATTCAGCTTGAACTGGCAATGCCCATGGTCTAACAGTATTTTTAATATTTTTCTGACCTTAACATTTAAATCTATTTAAACATCTTTTCCCTAGTGCGCAAGGCTGTTAGGGCATCAAGGTACAGATTTCATCTCCGCTTTGTTAAAATTTTGAGACCAGATAAACTGTTAAACTAACTTTTTAATATGAGAACTTAATCACATCTCGAGTCATAATGATTGATAAAGATGATGCGGGAAAGCAACAAGGTTGTAAAACTTGAAGAAAACAAATACACAGAACTGTATTTCACTTGTAATGCCAAACCAGCAAATTTCTCTTTCACCTATCACCCAGAGTATGGGATAGGATTTGTAGCTAGTGAGTATAACGTATGATGTATTTTATGTACCTATATGGATTACACATTGCTAATTTACTACAATTTAAAAGTTTTCTAATAATTTACTTCTACGTATTTACCTGGTATTTTTAAAACTGTTATAGGTGTATCAAATACAACATGCTGTCAATATCAATTCAAGCAGGGGGTTTATATTAATAGTCCCTTATATTTTTAGATTTAACGTATGTTAAAAGTCACGAAAAAATTAGAAACCTACATTTTTGTGGTCTGGTTTAAAAAAGTTCCTGGCCGAGAAACAGACCACAAATTTGTAGCCTCAGGTGCCATTTCTCAATTGTGAATATCAGAATAACTTTGAAATTGTTTTGGTAACACGCAGCAGAACTCTTTTTGCACAATTAGCTGCTTCCTGCAGGGACCACACTGTGTGTGTACTAGACAACACAAATTCTGCTGACTATATGCTTGTAACATAATACAGTAGCACAGATTCCAGCTGAGTTGTAAGCTAGTAACAGAAGTCTGTGACCAAACTTCTTAATGGGTGGCATGTTGAGCAGACCCTCGAATCATCTTTGATAGACTTTAAAATTTGTGAGTTAAGGCAGGGTGAAGGTAATAGTTCCACCTTGGCCAACATGTTTTACTTGTTTTTCAGCCAGTTGCCATGGGTCAGGATGGTTCAAATAAATGCTGAGGGTGCACTAGGTGACTTCTGGTTTCGAATGAGGAGCCAATATGTAAAGAGGGCAGGTGAACTCCTTTTACAGATATGAAGAGTTTCCGAAGTTGCCCTGTGCAAGGAGTGTAACATTTTCCATGTTGTGTGCAGTTGCAGTTAGGATAAGTTCTTAAGTTTGAGTGGTTACGTTAAGCCTAAATTTATTCTGTTAAGCTTTCAATTAGGTACACCACGCATCTGTTTTAAAATAAATTAAAAAATAAACTGGTGTTTTGATGTTTAAAGTTCACAATTGTAATGCCCTGCACAATTGATTTGATTTTATTAGATTAATTTGTTGATAATTTTAAGATAAATGAACTTCCTACAATTTGTAAGCATTTTATTGTTATTATTCATTACTATCCTTGAGTCAGAAACATAAATACTTACATAGTTACAAACATCTGCAGACATTACATAAGTTTTGACCAAAATTTGGCCACTTTCACTGCATTTTCCAAGGCCTGATCCAGATAATCCTCTGTGCAGGAGGTTGGACATGGTCAACACTGGAGCAATGTGTGTGACAGTCTGAAAACCTTCACAGTCACACTTGACATTCTATTTCTTGCATATTCCTGTTTCGCCAGGTTGACACTAAATCACACTACTCTTGATCTCAGTCTATTCAGACACTTCCATGTCAGCTATCCCTTGTCATGTACAGATGGTAAATTTTCAGATATTCTTTTTTAACCACTGGGAACTGGGACTTTATCTTTCCACAATTATAACCTGGCCTTTGTATCAGTGACTGTAAACTCCTTTGATGATGTAAGGATACTCTCCCTGGATTTCAGACACATACTGTATGGCCACAGCTGAAAGCATCCTTTCATTTTAGAAACAACACCAACACCTGAGTGTGGTGACCGAGTATGTTGGTAAAGTTGGCACCATGTGACGACGAGAATGTTGTAAACAGTTCACGGGAATGTCGGTAAGTGATGGTAATAAAGATATACGACAATAACACGGGCGTGTTATTACACTGGCGAAGAGGATGGGATATTAAGTAGTAAAAGAAGAGTTACCAAAGTGACTTAGAATAATGGCGGCAATTGGTAAAGTTAGCGAGTTCTGCCCACAGGAGGAAACAATCGCATTGTATGTTTTGAGGTTAAAACATTACTTCAAGGCTAACCAGATAAAGGATGTGTTGATTACAGTTATTGGGCTGAAAATACTGTCTGTACTAAGCGATCTAGTGTCACCAGAACGGGTGAATTCAAAGACATATGATGAGTTGGTTAAGGTGCTGGTGGAACATTACATGCCACGAAAAACTGTAGTGGCAGAAAGTTATACGTTTTATAGCAGAGTACAGAAAAGCAGAGAATCAGTTGCTGACTTTGTGGTGGCGATAAAGCATTTGGCGACCACCTGTAAATTCGGCACATTTTTAACTGAAGCCCTTAGAGATAAGTTGGCAGTTGGGAGTGCTGACGAATGCATTCGGCAGCGGTTGTTAGCCTAGGATTTGTCTTTTGAAGAAGCTTATGAACTGGCTATTCGACTAGAGCAAGTCAACTGTCAGAAGAACGCCACGGAATTCGGGCACAGTGCATCCAGCGAAATAGCGAGGTTAAGTTTCTCAGACAGGCAGGCGAAAATTGGAAGGGGTCAACAGAGTATATGTTTTTGTTGCGGGAGGAATGGACATGTTGCAAATGGGTGCCCATATAAAGGGGATACATGTTATAAGTGTGCCATTTGGCAAAACAGTGTAAGAGCAGAAACAAAACGCCACTGAAGTCGAACTCACAACAGGTACATCAGGTAGGCATAACGTCCAGAGAAAAGGGGGAGTATGCAGTCGAGGACAATGGAGCTGAAATGGCACGTGGTGAGTACCAACTATATTCCATGTTTAACATGAAAACAGTTACAAGCATCAAAGGTTACCAAGTTTAGCTTAAAATTGAGGGTCAACCATGCATAATGGTGCTGGACACAGGTGCGGCTGTGAGCGTGATACCAGAATATTTGTATCGGCAGTACCTGGAACATCTTAAGTACACTCCGGCTACAATTCAGTTGAACGCGTATGGTGGTCAAACATTGCCGGTACTTGGTCAGTTGTTTGTAAAAGTGGCCAACAATCAACAAGTAAGGCGGCTATCATTGTTGGTTATCAAACAAGTAGGGAGTAATATGCCAGCGTTAATTGGACGGAATTGGTTGGAGCAGTTGAAGTTGGACTGGCGTTCTATCTGGAAGATAAACATGAACAACTGCAACAGAGAAAGAGTAGTCAGCCAGCTGACGCATAAATATGCGGAAGTGTTCAGGAAAGGAGTAGGCACCATTAAAGGTCATACAGCATCACTCCATTTGAAGTCGGGAGCTTCGCCAAAGTTCTGCAAAGCCAGGTCAGTCCCTTTCTCTATTAGGTCCAAGGTGGAAGCGGAATTTGAGAGACTGAAAAGGCAAGGTGTCATATCCGGTAATGAAAAGCGATTGAGCCACACCGCCGGTGTGTGTACGAAAAGGTAACGGGGAAGTGAGGTTGTGTGGGGATTTTAAAGTAACCTTAAATTCAGTATTAAGACAAGGAGTATTACCCACTTCCCAAACCAGAAAACATATTTGCTTCCTTGACAGGGCAGGCAATATTTTCAGTAATTGACCTGCCTACTGCTTACCAGCAGTTAGAAGTCGCAGGGTAATCTCAACCATTGTTGACAATCAACACCTACTAGGGATTGTATAGGTATAAGAAATTACAGTTCGGACTATCCTCAGCCCCAGCAATATTTCAATCAGTGATTGAGCAGATCGTTGGTGGAATGGTGACCTATTTGGATGACGCTTTGGTCTTTGGACCAACCTTTGAGATAGCACTACAGATATTAGAATGGGTGTTGGGACAGTTCCAGAAATACGGAGTGAGGATCAACGAGCCAAAGTGTAAGTTTTTGCAAACAGAGTTCACATATCTGGGGCGCGTTCTTAGTCGAGCTAGCATGAAACTGACGGATAAACTATTATCTGCAATCAAAGACGCACCTGAGTCGACTAACAGAAGTGAACTTCGAGCATACTGTGGCCTGTTGAATTATTATAGCAGGTTCTTACCACAGTTGTCCAGCCGACTTGGAGCTTTCTATGATCTTTTAAAGCAGAATGTGCCGTGGTAATGGACACCGGAGAGGAAAAGGCTGTTCCAAGAGAGCAAGGGCTGGCTGTTGCTCTCAAGTACGCTGGTACATTATGACCCCGAATAAACCTTAGTGTTAACTTGTGATGCCTCACCTACAGGAGTGGGGGCAGTTTTGTCTTAGGTGGACACAGAGGGGAATGAGTGACCAATGGGTTTTGTGTCCAAGACATTGTCAGCAGCTGAGAGGAACTACTCCCAATTGGATCGAGAGGCTCTAGCACTGGTGCATGGGGTTAAAAAGTTCCATGATTACTTGTATGGCCACAAATTCATCCTAGAGACAGACCACAAGCCACTGAAAGCCATCTTTGGTGAAAAAAATGCAGTACCAACCATGGCAGCACTCAGGTTAAAGAGGTGGGCAGTAATGTTGGCGACCTATGATTACGAATTAGGTACAAGCCAGGCACGCAACTGCCACATGCGGATGCACTGTCTTGATTACCGATGAATGATTATGAAACTTCGGAGTCTGAGGAATACAGGATTGCACCAGTGACCCAATTTACGGACACTATTCAATATTTATCAGCAGTAGGGACAAACCAATCATCCCAAAAGATATAAACCGGGAAACCAATAAAGATCCGATACTGGCAAGGGTAAAAGAGTTTACTCTGTATGGGTGGCCAGCCCAGAACACAGAGGCAGAATTGGGGGTGTATTTCAAGAAACGTGAGGAACTGACAGTGGAGGAGGATTGTGTCTTGTGGGGACACAGGCTCATAATACCAAAAGCACTGCACAAATCTGTGCTAAACATTCTGCATGAGGAGCATCCAGGGACAACACGTATGAAGATGCTGGCGAGAAGTCATGTGTGGTGGCCAGGGCTGGACAGCCAAATTGAAGAAATGGTGGCAGCATGTCATGGTTGCCAGAGTGTTCAGCCGGCGGCACAGAAAGTTCCCTTGCAACATTGACCATGGCCAGCTCGAAATTGAAAATGGCAAAGAGTGCATCTGGATTTCGCTTCAGTGAATGGGCAAGGACCTATTAGTGGTGGTGGATGCACACTCCAAGTGAGTGGAGGTGTTTATCATGCAATTGACAACTGCTGAAACGACAATTGGGAAACTCAGAACATTTTTCAGTGCATATGGACTTCCTGAACAAATGGTTTCAGATAATGGATCGCAGTTTACGTCCAGGGAATTTAAGGAGTTTGTGCGGAAGAATGGTATCCACCATACATTGACCCTTTGATACCATCAACTGTCAAATGGGTTGGTGGAAAGGATGGTACAAGAGGTTAAAAAAGGGCTGAAGAAACACATTTCTTTTGCAGGGAGCACTTCTCTCTCGTTACAGCACAGATTAGATAATTTTTGTTTTCCATTCGGAATAATCCATTGTCAAGCACGGAAGTGACACCAGCTGAACTGTTCTTGATGCATAAACCACGTACCAGGTTGAGTGTTTTAAAGCCTTCATTGAACTATAGAATGCAAGAACAGCAGACAACCAGGCAAGCAGGTTCAGTGGCGGATGGAAGACAGCTACGACACTTTTTGGCAGGAGACAATGTGTGGGCGCGCAGTGTAAGGGGAGAAAATTTGACATAGTTTCCAGGGCGAGTGAAGACAATAGTCAGTCCAGTGACGTATGAGGTTTTTGTGCAAGGCAGTGTACACTTTTGTCACGCAGACCACTTGAAACAAAGACACCAGACTCAAGCAGAAACTAAAGAGAACATAGCCCAAAATGCACGAAAAGAAGGAGGAACGAGACCGCAGGACACACTGTGGTACAAACACAGCAGCACGAAGGAGCGGAGGAGTAGTCAACAGCACGGACACGAGAGGACATGATGAGGCGAGTGAGGAGACAAAGGCAAGGTACACACCGGAGAAGACGAGGCGCAAGAAGACTTTCATGGTTTTGCAAGTGATGAGGTAAGAGATGTTAGTAGGTCAGGGGGTACGACAGAGCTTCACCTGAAAATAACAGTACGAAAACCACAAAGAACTGACCTATAAGATTTAATCTATAAGAGTTGCCTAGGGACTTTGTATTAGGCTATTGGTGGGAAGGACCACAAAGACTTTTCTGTGATGAATTTAGCTATAAGAATTATTTTACATATATCTAAGGAAAGTGTTTAATGGGTCTTGTTTTATGTTATAAGTGGGAAGAACCACAAAGACTTTTCTTTAACGATTTTAGCTAAAAGAATAATTATATATGTAAGCATTACTGAGGAGCTACCTAAGGAAAGTGATAAGGGGCCTTGTTTTATGCTATTAGTGGGAAGGAGTGTGGTGACCGAGTATGTTTGCTATTAGTGGGAAGGAGTGTGGTGACCGAGTATGTTGGTAAAGTTGGCACCATGTTATGGCGCAAATGTAATAAACAGTTCACAGGAATGTCAGTAAGTGGCGGTAATAGAGATGTACGACAATAACACAGGCGTGTTATTACAATGAGTCCTTTTCAAGACTACAATTAAATTTCATTATTTATCTTTAAATAATTTAGTGTTACTGCTCTGCCCCCTGCTGAATGACTGACATTCACTTTAACTAAGATTTTTGAAATAACTATATAAGTACTTAGTAACCAAAATTATACCTCCTGTAGAAGATAACACTCTAATACGAGACACTGTGAAGATAGGATAAATTTAAAAATCTCAGCGACTATTGAGGAAACACTTTTTCTTTGCCTGCCTGAGTTGATATAAACAATGCAGCAAATTAAAAAAAAAAAATACCCAGATAATCATAAATTCTATATCTGTGGTCAATAAATTCATTTAAGTTTCACTGTCCAAACACATTGTATTAGCGTTCACTATCAAAGTTGACTATGTAAACATATATTTTGTTTATATACTTTTAAGTTACACAGCACATTTTCGAACAAATACAAAATTCAAAAACATTTTAAAAACTTACAACAACAAGGTTTACATTGACTATCAGTTGGGCTATTACCTAGTGCAAAGTACCAATTATACATTGAATTACCACATTTTTATAGATTACTCGCTGATAAAATTATCAACCACTCACCTTCACAATGTTTGAGCACTGTGTTCCTTTCCCTGAACCAGGTGCACCAAGAACAAACACAACATCTGGTTTTTGTAATGTGGTCATTGTCAGCTTCTTTGCAGCTTTAAATAAATTAATTAACATACAATCTGAAAAATACATTCATTAATGTTAAAACACACTAACATAATAATCACCAGATAAACGTGATATCTAAAAAGAAAATTATAAATACAAATTATTTTATTTTGAAATTTAATACAATCTTCCTTTTTTTTTAGGACAACTGCGAAATATGTTGAAGATAAGAGCACAAGAAAACCACTTTAAAACTGGGTCAGGAATATTGTTTTGGTCCACTGTGCACCTACAGGCTGCCCCTGAATAACATTTAAAGTTCTTTGCCATGTTGTGGGGGATGTGACGAGTTCCAATGATATAGTACACTTAGGGTCGCAGAGGCTAGAAAGTACCCGTAAATTGACTTTCAAATTGTGGCCTTTGAGGGTTGCAATCTGCGAAGAAATAGCATCAAATTGCAGTAGTGAAGTCAAATAATAATTCAAGTGGCCCGAGCTAACAGTCTGTGAAGCAGCAGAGGTGTATCGATTGCATCACACTGAGGAGATTCTGATTCAGTGCCCGGTCGGTGTCAGTCCCAGGATCTCACATGTGAGGATAGTATGTGGTGATGCCGTAGACAAGATATCAAAAGGAACTGCAGTTTTCTATGTCCTTTCATTCCAGACCAGATCAATAATCAGCTCAGACATCCTTAATCACAGTTGTTGCTCTTTCAGTGCTATTTTAAGGTGATTTGTGACCTTCAAAACCACAATTCATGTCAATTTAAGGTACTTCCCAACCTCTGCAACCTTAATGTACTGTATTATTTTACTTATCTTTGCATCCCCTGCATGACAAAGAGATTTAAACATTATTTAGGGACATCCTGTACTTTTATCTCTGCAGGGACATATCTGAATTACAAAGATCAAACTATGCAACTGCAACACTACAGTACATACACCATAGGTGGTTTTACCTACCCACAAACAATTATAAGCAAAAATGGAATTAACTACTGAATGTCACATTATATGTTTAAAAAAGATTATTATTGTAATGTGTTTTTAGGTAAAACTGACTTTCAAACTATGTGAATCCTTTTGACACTGGGCTTAAAATACGCTGCATTTGCTTAGCCTCCACTGTAGGATTGTGCAATCCTCCAGTGCAGAGAGAGAGAGAGAGAGAGAGAGGGAAATAGGAAAGCATGTGCTGGCCCCACGGGTCTGTACAAAATATGGTGTGTGTTACTGATTCCTCAGGGATGCCATCGTAGGATTGTGCCATCCTCTAATACAGTGTGTGAGGAGTGAGAAAGCATGTGCTGGGTCCATGAATCTGTATACAATATGGTGTGTGTTATTGATTCCTCAGGGATGCTACAAATACATGGCTCTGTCACTTTAGATTAAGTTTTGTTCTATTACATACATTAGTGGCAACAAGGTGTGGTATGGAAGCAGCACTTCTCTTAGCAAATGTTTGTTCAAGAAAATACTTAAATTTTAATATTACCTGAAAAATATCATATTTTCCTAAAAACAATGTCAGGATGTAATTTTTTTCCAAGAAAGAATATGTATGTTACTGGTATTGACATTGAGGAATAGTGTCCCACTCTATAAATGCCAAAATGAAATTCATACGTAGTGTGTAATGTAATCCACCCATCAAGGCCAGTGGAGGCCTCTAAGCAAGCAGCTTCCAAGCGTAAATGCATGTTTGCACACATAGTAAAGGACTGAACTGGTGTGTCACTATAACGGGTAAAAATGTGTATTATGTACTATTAGGCAGCCTACAACGAGAGGCTGGAAGCAGCTGTGCTTACTGCTACCAGTAGTGCAAAAATAAACTATAAACCGAGGGTATGCACCTGTACAGAAGCGAACATTTTACAGTATTGAGTTAATAAACTGTGAGTTATACCATGATATTTTGCTAGTTTAATTAATGTAAATTGTGTTGTTCTATTAGAACATACAAGCTCGTGTAAAGTGTGTAAACATTGCGTATTTAGCCTGCTGTGCAGGGTAATACTGCAGGCTGGAAGCGGCTGTGAAAAAAACTTTCATGCAAGTACATTGTAGAGTAGAGACATTTGACGTCCTGGATTTTCAGTTAATATAGTGTCATCAGTTTTAGATCATTCACCATGCATTTAACAATTGCAACTCTGTTATAGGAAAATTAAAAAACACTCCAATTAGAGCATTTAGCTTTTAACAGAAAAATAAAACAATTCTTTCTGGCAGGCCTATGCATTCTCTAACTCTACAAATGAAAACACAGGCATTAACTCTACATTTCAATTCATGCATGTATAAAGATATTTCTTTGTTATGAGACTGCAAGAAACCGACGAAACTGATGAAACTTATTTGTTGGCCTTGCTTATATTTCTCAAAATAAAATACGATTTAGAATATTTCCGGTCTCAGTGATTTAAATAATCCAAAAACGGCAGAGAAACAGTAAAATTTATCTCACAGTAAAATTGAGTGTTTAAAAGAGCTCAAACTGCTTGGTATAATACACATTGAACTTACAGTTAGCAGTCAATATCAGCTTAGCACTGAAATACACAACAAAAACTTGTGGAATAAAACATTGATTGTAAGCCATTTAATTAGGGGGATGAGTTTTCTAGCAAAAAAATAACTGGTTCTTTACTGTGCCGAAAACAATCTTAACAATGACATGCTAGACCTCTCCACAGTGAAAAAACAAAAGAATTGAGCTAACATATAACTAGCTCATTATTTGAGAGGCACCTCTAAATAGTAGCCTATATGGATACCTGTAACACTATCAAACTTTTCGTTGAATTTCACCCCAAATTTACACTTTTCTTTGCACCTTTCAACACAATTTCCAATTTTTCACCCAAGTTCTGATCCTACTAAATTGTTAAAAAATCAGCTCCAAAAAAATTTCAAGCTTCTTCCCTCAACACAAATTCCAATTTTTCACATCAACTTTCACAGTATTAACAAAAAAAAGTCAATTTTTAGCACAAAATAGATAGTACAAAAGTAAACACACATAATTGCTCACAACTGGAAGAAATACACTATGAAGTAGATTAAAAAATTTGAAAGTCAAATCTGAAGTAATTCAAGATGACCAAATTGGCTTAAAATAAATAAATTTTTTTAAACTTTAAGATTATGTAGAGAATTTCTCCTTAAAATTATTTTACGACATAAGTTAACAAAACTTTGTGTCAGTTCCATATTTTTTTAATAATCCTAATTAACCACCTCAAATAATGATCCCACAATGTATATATATATATATATATATATATATATATAATTATTAACTAAGGCACAAATTATTTTGTTTTCCAAAGTTAGTATACATATTTTAAAATTCTGTAGCTAAATATTTTTTACCTAATTATAGGTCAGAATGTGACATCATTGCATAGGAGTTTTTACCCTCGTTGAGCAGCCATTCCAATTTATTATTTTAATTTTTAAAGAGAAAAATTATACAAGAATAACGAAAATTAAAACAAATACTTTCCTTAGTATTTCAAACTTAGTCTTTAATCTTTTAAATATACTAAAGATAAACCTTTCAATATTTGTAAAAATTTAAAGCTGAAAATGATAGAAACCTATATGTGGTACTGTTATGTCCTCATCTTCTGTGTTTACGTGACACTAACATTCCAGATAGCAAGGCCATCACACACAGCCTGATATCTAACCTGACAAGGTTTATCACAACGTTGCCCATCACATCGATCCCATTCACTGACTGCCACTAGCACCAACAGTATACATCACCTCCTTCCAAGATATTCTCAGAACTGGGATAACCAGATCCCAGTCCTACCTTATGAACTAAACAGCTACACACTATTTTTTTAGTTTCTCTACTCAATATCCTACTGCAACACATAATCTTTCAATGTCACTGGCTGTCGCTTTGCTCCGTCAGAGAACCTATGACCACTGACTACAGATTCCTGAATGTAGGCTTCAAGATCATCAAAACCTTTGAAGAAAAACAAGTCATCTCTGTCTTCCTCAAAAATGGCTTGCTCCTCCACTGTAGGTGCCTGTGCTGGAAAAACACCCACAAGCTGAAACTCTTCTGGCTCCGCCGGTTGGCTGACAGCTGCTGCCAAGGCAGCTTCCACTGAGATGCTCGTCACTGTATAGCTAACACTGTGATCCTCAGTTTATGGACCCACACACTCGACTGCAGTAAATGGCTGTTCTGTTTATAAAGTTAACTTAACCTAATAATTAAATATTCCAGCTATGCACCATGTATGTATTTGTTTTCGAGAGGTGTAAAGTGTTCTACGTTCACAATTTTGAATATAGTCTAGGAAATAGTAATGAAGCAGCACCATTTTAAGGCCAGCAAGACAGTACAAGAACAGTGAGAGTACTAAACTGAAGTCACGTAGTAAGCATGCGGGCAGAAATGTGTGACTTGTTGCCACATTTTAATCCAATATGTTTGGCTAAGGCCAGTTTAATTATGGAGTGTAATTGACATTTCCACAACGCAAGATTATGGTGAATATTTATGCATCTTGAGAAATACTGTAGAATTTAATGTCATAAGTTTCGTCATTGTGTCTGCTAATATTGTGGCTTGTTTGTTGCCAGTCCAGGGTGTCACGTGTCGCATTGACATTTCATTGGGAACTGTATATTTTAAGAATCTGTTGAGAGTAGTAATAAATTGTGGACTTATGAATTTTTCTTGCAGTACATTATTTTTATGTAGTAGTTATTTTGCAGCAGTACTCAAATCCCCTCTCACAACAAACTACAAATAATCTGAGCCCCAAGACAAACCAAACTGAGCTGGTTGGAGCAAGGAAAGAGGCAAGAAGAAACTGGAAACATTACATTTTTGCTGCACAACATGAAGCGTACGGGAAAAAGTACCTATGTGTAGGAGTGAAAAGTACAAGATTTTGCATTGTTGTGGTGTCAGATGAGTTCCGAAGAAAGGCAGAGCGAAGAGGATGGATGGAGTTTGTTACTGGGTTATGCACCAGCTGTGGCCGTGCCAAAGTCATGTCTATGGCTTGTCAACAAATGGTTTCGGCAGAAAAAAGAATCAGAAGGCTGCAAAAAAATTGTGTCGTTTCAAAGTGTTACTTGGGTAAATAGTGGTGCAAGAAGAGTGAAAACCTTGCTGAGTAAACAGTTTTGGCCAAATTTTTATTTTAATTTGCCTGCACTGGAATTTATTATTTTATATCTATCATTAAAGTTGCTTTTGTTGCACTCTATACTGGTGGACTTAAATTGAAGTCAAAATTACGTAGTTTAGAAAATTTGAATGTTTGCAACAGAGATTTACTGGTTTTGATAGTACCATTCACATTAACTCTGAATTAAAAAAAACCAAATATGAATTTAAGGTTTCTAAATTACATAAGCAAGGAACGCAACAAAAAACATAAAGTGCAAGGTGAAACTGAAGTAAAGAAAAAGTAAATCTGGACCAGAATGTAAGGATTATCGGAGCTAGGGCAGGAATTAAAAATTTTAACATTATCATTATTACATGAATATACATATTTATAGCAGTTTTATATAGTAAAAGTACAATAATTACTCACATAATTGTTGTAACAATATTTTGTGGTACTGAATTTGGTATTTACTACTCCTGCAAAATTGTCACATTATAATTTAGTAACCATGACTGAAATGAGTTTCTTGGTACAATACACAGCTGTTTTCGATTGCTGGTGTGACGCTCACGCACAATAAACTAAACAGCATGTAAAGACAGTGGAACAGCCTGCTTCCATGTGGCTTACGGTCCAGGTTTCATCAAATAGGTTACCTATTTGGTGAAACCCGGATCATACACTACACTGAAGCAATCTGCTCCATTGTGTTTACATGCTGTCCGTCATGGCAATGAGAGACTACCTAACCCTAACCTTGTATGGTATGTTCTGATTGGCAGTGTGGGAGGGTTGAAATTAGAGCGCATGGAAGATGCACAGACACCTTTGTCATCTATTTCAGTTTGCTGTATGCAACTTTGCAAGTCATGTGATCATATAAAAAGTTGAGAAAATTTTTAGGATTATTTTGCGTGAAGATGGGGAAATATAATTCATATAATGCTGGCTACAAGTTGTGTGTATTGCATTTGCTGAATAGCACGGAAATTGGGCTGCAGAATGGACTTATTTATAACCTGTAAACACAGCATAAATGTAAAGGTAAAAGTTACAAAAATGTATGTACATTTAACTTATGTGGACTGAAACGTAATAATAATAATTTTTTACATGCAATTGGGCAACCACTCCATGGCAAGATATAATCTCTTCCTCAGTTACATATTAAATCCCACCAAAACTTTCCAAAAACCCTCACTATTACCAACTCCTCCTTAATTAAGTCAATTTCACTACCTCACCTACCTTCTATTAAGTGGGATTACGTATCGTCGACAGCGTGGTCATTAGAGAGTATGCCTTTGTTACAGGACCATCCCAATATTTACCTGTAGTGATTTCGGGAAACCATGGAAAACAAAATCAAGTTGACTGGAGCTGGGGATCAAAACCAGGTCCTCCCAAATGCAAATCCAAGGTAGTACAGTTGCAGCACCTCACTCTGTTTTAAGCATAAAATGCCAGATAATCTTAATTTGCCTTACTCCAAAAAACCCATGTAATTTGCCAATACTATAAACAATGATAACATTGCCTTGTTTTCTCGACAACGACGCCAACAACTTGCGATCGGGAAACTGTCTTGTGGCAAGCGGTAACTTCCTCCACAATCACATACCAATCCCCTCCTAAACATTCCAACCCTCCTTCCTGTCTGTCACTAACTCCACCATAAGTAAATTCTACTCCCTCACCGACCTCCTTAGTATTGACTATCTACCCTACTCTGTTCTGCTCATCACGTGGATCTTCTCACTGTTATTTCTTCTTCTTCTATATTCTGCATTAGTTAACAGGCAGCCTAACTTACTCCAGCCTCTCTCTCCATTAACCACCCTGTACAGCTTAACCAGCCTTTCCCCACTTCTTTCCTTCAATGAGCTCCACCCCTGTAAGACAATACATAGGCCTACTCTCGCTACCAAGTACTTGTATTCTTAAGCTTCTGCTATCTCCTGCCCTTACCATCTGTATATGTCTGTACACCTAAACTTCTTCCTTGTAAACCTAACAATCTTTCACTTTCTCATGTGAATTTTCATTTTGTTATCTTCCGTCCACAATTGTATTATATCATCCTGCACCTCCGCACATAAAACACAGTCATCTGCAAATAATCTAATTTTGCCACTCATCCCCACTCCCATGTTATTTGTCATTATTATAAGCAAGGGCCCCAGCACGCTTCTATGGCACACCAGACATAACCTCTCCCTCTTGCGATAAGGAATCTCCCACTTTTACCCTCTTTCTCTGCTCCTTGAGGAAGTCTCCAGTCCCTTTCACTACAACTTTGTCTACCAGCAATTCATCAACTTTTCATATTAACACCCCATGTGGCACCTTATTGAATGCTTCTCAAAGTCAATGAAACCTGCTTCCTCTCATCAACACCTATACCAAGTCCTCTATAAGCTCTTCAGCTGTGTTTTGCATGAATAACCCTTCTTAAATCCATGGCCTCCTCCAGAGAATAGTGAAATATTACTTCTAGATATCAGCCCACTTTATAATTGTTGGTTTCGTAAGAGGCTCCTGAGCTCCCCTAATTAAGTAATGACAATCATCTTGCTCCTCAAACACTGACAAGTACTGGGCCTACATATCAGGTCTACTTTTTTCTTATCAGTTGTTTCAGCTTGTCTGTCTGCCCCTTTTGACACTGGCATTCATCTATCTTCCCCCTCCTCTCTTTTCCAACCTGAGATAAACAATTTCCCCATTTCTTCCTTCTACCCTCCTCCATTATTTTTCCTTAACAACCATTCCTTACTTTACCTATCAGTCTCATCCTTAGTGCTTGCCACCCCATCGTTCCTCCATTTTGCATGCATCTGTCTGCACTTTCTTTTTAAACTTTTTATCTCCCATCTATAATATGGTGGATTCCCCCCCTCCCCAGCACCAACCCTTTTCAGCGGTATAAATGTTCCCCTCATTGCATCAATTATCTTCCTAAAATCACACCACAAGATCTCTATACTTTCCTCTTTGTACCAGTTATCAAACAATACCCTTAGAAAAGTTCTGCCCCCAGCTTATCTCCTCGCGTACTGACACACCTTTCTACTGTTAGCCTGCTTAGCTATTTTCCCACCAAACTCCAACTCCACTACTGGAACGTTGTGGTCACTGATTCCTTTGGGTACTACTGCACCAAAAATAATATCCCCAGGCCTGACTTAATACATCAGGTACGGACCCCTCCTCCTCTTCATTCTGTCTAGTAGGTCCCGCTACTGCCTGCACCAAGCCTCTGTTCACTAACTGCGCTACCGTCCGCTGCATTATGTTACCCATCTCTTCTACTCCCTCAATCCACTGTACAGTTTCCCTGCCACAACAACCCAATCCCTGTCCCTAGGTCTGTCAATCCTATTCTTTATCACCTCAATTGTATAGCCTACCCTTTCCGTCATGGCGTGTGTTCTTGTGCCTACTTCTATCTACTCCATTACCTTTTACTTCTGTCACTTTCTCTTCTTCACTATGATGTAAATGTGAAAAGTAAGCCTAGCTACTCATTGTATACAGGCAAAATTGTTGATGTTAGAGGTAAAGTTTATTAATGAAAAATGGTTCCCTAGTGGTTTTACAAGTACCTTGGTACATGGTGCAAAGTGACTTACAGTGGAGGAGGTTGAGAGCATGGTGTCATAAGGCAGAAGGAAGAGTATTGAAGGGTTTTAGAAGTGCAGTGAAAGAAAATGCTTATATTACAATGGTACTAACAACGCTACAGTATGCAGCAGCAGAGTGGGACCCATACGTGGAGCTGGAGGTGCAGGAGCTGAAGAAGCAAAGACGGGCAGCAATGTGGGTGAAAGATAGATGGAAAAGGCAAGAGCAGATTGGTGAGGACAAAGGGAACTATCTGCCATCTGTGATGCTGAATGAACTAGAACTGAGGTGGAGCTCGCTGAAGAAAAGGCATGTGGAAAGGCGGTAAATATAAAGAATCACTACTCATTGCGTACCAGCCAAACTATCCATTTTAGACATATAGTTTATTGATAAATGTTTCTAGTGACGTTCCAAGCAGTCCTACAAATTTTTTTTGTTAGGGTATTTAAGGTTAATTTAGGTTAGGGTAAGTTAGCTTATGTTAGGTTAAGTTAGATTAGCATAGCTTATGTATGTAACATAACCTAACCAGACCTAATCTAACATTAAGTTACCTAAACTAACCTAATCTAACTTAACCTAAGATAATATAACATAATCTAACTTAACCTAATATAACATAAACCTACCCTAATATAAAATAACATAATCTAACATAACCTAACCAAATATAAAATAACAATCTAACATAACCTAATCTAATATAGAATAACATAATCTAACCTAACCTAATATAACAATCTAACCTAACATAAAATAACAATCTAACCTAATATAAAATAACATAATCTAACCTAATATAAAATAACGTAATATAATCTAACCTAATATAAAATAACATAATCTAACCTAATATAAAATAACATGATCTAATCTAACCTAATACAAAATAACATAATATAATCTAACATAATAACATAACCTAATATAAAATAACCTAACCTAATAGAAAATAACAATCTAACCTAAAATAAAACAACATAATCCTACTTAACCTAACCTAATATAAAATAACGTAACCTAACTTAACCTGACATTTATGTTATTTAATTACAAATTATTAATACATATGCAAATTGATTACGTGTATAAAACAGAGCTTTCTCGTTTACTACACTCGATAGTTGCACGTTTCTGAGGTAACTGTTCAGCGTGCTTTCCAGTTTACATAGTTTATAATATTTTGATCACACAATTCAGTGCGCACCGGCAATTAGTATCAGCTTCCGTGTGCTACACAAAAGAATACACTTAACCTAACTGATGCATATCAACACTGAACTGTAATTTGTTCGCATTGTAAACATATATAGCAAAATAAAATTGCTGGTAACGAAATTCCTTACACTATTTAAGCCCAGTTTGATAATTTGTGATTGTTTGAGGGGGGAGGGGGAAGCAATACGTACCTACACAGGAGCGCACAGGAGTTCTCACACGTACTCTTGCGACCACAGAGCAAGTAGACGACACAACAAATGTCAACAATACATTGGAGGCAACATTCCGTTTTCTGCTGACAACAGTGATATCACTGACAGTTCGCCAGTGTCCGTCAGTAATAAGGGAAAAGTCTAAGGCCGTAATTATAAACGTCCTCCGAAGGCTTGCTGGCAAGCCCCTGGCCTTTAAGGCTGATTCACAATGTAGTTAACATGGACCTCCTTACGTTACCTTTGCGTTAACTTCACAGAAAAATTTACCGCGGAATTGACCGATGTTTCACATTGAAGTTAAGGAATGAAGTTGAGGTACAAGGCTATGTTACAAATGCTGCAAGACTACTGACGATCATTACAATATTTACATTTAACGATGTTATTTGGGTCGCAAAATATTTACATATATATGTGGTAACGTAAATTAATAACGAAAATGATTCGCAAGTATCTGTTTCAGTTATGTGTTGAAAATGTGTAATAAATTACCATCCTAGTTTGAACATTACACCTTTCTTACCAACTCGTTTTTTTATTCTCACATTACACATGCTTTATTTAAGAGTGATTCTGTTGGGGTTATATTTATTTCATGAAATGGGAGGGCTAAACTATTAGTTTAACGTCTTTCGTGAGACACTTGTGTGATATTTTAACAATATGTTTGCTGTCTACACATATCACACCACATACCTCACTGAACAGCGAACTTGCAAACCATCTAGTTAAATTTATTATAGGGTCATTGAACAATGCTTTAGCAACACATTAGCTCTGAATTATTTATAAATATATGATAACGACTCACTAAACAACCATAACCACACATGTATTAGGCAATGCACTCACAAATATCATGTCACACGCCAAATATGGTAGAGGACAATATGGGAAAGTCGGGCCGTTTTCAATGGACGAGACGGGAGACACGCTACTACAGCGCCTCCAGCGGCAGGAACTGGACACATGGCCGCGAAATTCAAATTAACATGGCTAAGCATGCACAATTTAAGTGCGAATTTTGTCCTCTAGTATTGAAATGTTACATAATGTCTGTCGAACCAT
>PNEQ01077495.1:0-18786 GCA_003012365.1 Medauroidea extradentata | reverse complement strand
AGTGGTGTCTCAGTTTGTGGGTGCTCAGCTGCTATGGTTGTCTGAAGTAGGTCGGAGAAAGCTAAGACATCTTTCCGTTCATCCAAGAGAGCTTGTATCGCTGTCCTGTATTTGGCTGGGACCTCATTGTCCAGGTCGCCCAGGTGAATTGTGTGTTGGTTGGTATTCGGCCGCCGGTCTACAGCATACACTGTGCGTCGTTCCCTGGCTCCCACGTCGACCCTCTTCGCCGCGACCTCTATCACTGCTGCTTGTTGCTGCAGCTATGGTTGCCCCAGGACGGGCTCTCGTCGGCCGTCCACGACCAAGGCTTCGACTTCAGGCGTCTGGTCGCGTATCCTGATCGTCAGGTCGGTTACGCCCTGTGTGGCACTGTGCTTCTCTCTGGTGGCCAGCTGTAGCACGCAGGGTCCAGGTCGGATCTGTGATGGATCGAGTGTGGATGCGACGAACGTATGGCTGGCGGCAGTATCAACTAATGCAGCAGTTGGTTGGTTGTTGACTTTGACCGGGATGCGGAGTAACTGATCCTCCTAGACGGTTAATTGTCCCAAAAATGGCTCTGAGTCGGTGTTGGTCGTGGTCAGGTGTGTCTGGCGAATGACAGCGGGAAGGTCAGCAGCAGGCCTGCCTCCCCGCCTTAGGCGTTTCCCGACGGCGGGCATGTGGCATTCCTAACAGGGCAGTCCCGGTGCCAGTGAAACGTGTTCGCTGGGCAGGTGTGGCACTGTGGCGGTCGAATGTCCTGTCGCGAGAGTTGTGGGGCGGACGCAGGGTCGGCAGACCGCTGCGCCTCAATCGCGAGTTGTCTTCGGCCCGTTGGTGTTCCGCTATCGCGCCTATTTCTGATGATAGGGGCCTCCTCGTCCGCCCGTCCTAGTGTCTGTAATGGACGTCCCATCAGCCAATTGACGGCCCTGTCGGCGACTATTGCTCGACGAACGTATTCCTCCACACTTTCACCCTTCACTTCTGCCATAAATGGTTGGAGTTAAAGTCGCAGACGCGGGGTTTTGCTGCTAAGTGCGTCCTCTGGCGGCGTTGTTGGATAGATGCGCCGGAACAGCCGAATTTTCGTAGCTATGAACCTCTCTGTCGACTCTGTGTCCTTTTGCCGTTCACTGTAAAAACGTGCTTGACAGTCTGCTATAGCCTCTGCGGACCCGAACCGATACCGTAGGCCATTCGCGAACTTGTCCCATGTCGTTGCATGTCCCCATAATCTCCACCAGTCCTTTGCTGCACCATGCAAGTTGCTAATTTCATGATCAACCCACTCATCGTACACTACACCGTAACGTAAACACAGTGTTTCGCACTGCTGCAGAAACTGGTCCACGTCCTCGTGCATGTGTCCAGAGAACTCGGGAAGTTTCATTATGACCCCACTCTCTTGGCAGGTTGTCACGACAGTTCGACGTGCAGTAGTTGAGGCACTTGGGGAGGGGTGATAGGGTGGTAGGTTTGTAGCTTGTGACGTATGACCTCTAAGCGGGGGAGGGGGCCTCGATGACACACAAGTTGCGCAAGCGAACACGCCCTCACCGAACGTGACAAGTTCCGTGGCGTGCGAACATTTGCGGTGTCGTCTTGTTCGACAAGTCACACAAGTGGCCATCTCCTTCCCTTCTCTGTAACACGTTGGCGAGTCACATACTTCGGCCTGCCTTGGCGGGCTGTGGTCGATAAGCTTCTCCACTTTCACGCTCGGGTTCCCCTTCCGGTTCTCCATGGCACATGTGCAGCACTGTTGCAGAACTTCTCCGAAAAGTAAATCGGGGAAGGCTGGTAATCCACACCTAACACACTCCTTGCTGCTCATTGTGTGCGATGGTTCAATTTTTTTCTAGATCTAGCGCAGTGTATTGTTTCCTGCTGTTGCTGACGTGCTGGCTGTAACGTAGCTGGCTAAACAATGCACTGTGGCGATCCTGTGGTGAAGTGTCGTCTTCCAGTCCTTCTCTGTGTAGGTTGTACGTCAATTTACACTGCGATATTCACGCCGAGGCGTTGGGCGCCATGACGCCATATCCGGTGAGAGTGAGGTAGAAACGGAGCTGCGTTGGAATGCTCTGGGCGCCACCCGCTTAAGCGTTTAGCCGGGAACACGAGGCTCGATGGGTCGTGGTCTGTTCGTGCCGGCGTGCCTCTCTCTCACCTGGCGAGTCGAAATAGCTGCGGATCAGAAAAAGCAGGGAGGATCTGGAGAAAACTACACCTTACATGGACACTTATGGGGCGGTCCACACTCCCGTACCCTAGGGTCTTAAGCGAGCCAGTTCCAAATGGCGAAACAAAGTAAAACACTGGGCCAGATAGTTGCACACGCGCGCTATGTTTCTTGGCGGACGAATCTGAGTCCCGAAGCGCACCACGTCTCTCTCGTTCTGTCCATCGCGGCCGCTGCTTCCAGACTGCCTTTTTCATGCACTGGTAGAGGGAGAGGGCAGCGAAGCCAGGTGTCCTGCACTGGCAGATGGCCGGGATGGCAGGTGTCACACGTTGGTGTCAAGTTCACACATGCCCTGCCACTGTCACTGATCCACCACACACACTCAAGTATCGCACATCTGCCATTACCAACCAGCGCACACCTGCCACTGACACACTCTGCGAACACCTGTCGCGACCAGGTGCAACTCCACCTGGCCTGTGGCCTGGTACGACGACATATTTAACAATTTTGTAACTAACAATTAGTAATTAACATTGTTAGGCCCTATTATTTTTTTTTGTGTAAACCAGGCATTTACAAAAATGTTAGCAACAAATTTTATTAAGCTATTGTAGGCAGCCTACACTTTTATTGCAATGTTGAGATCAGTGTTGTGGAGAAGGTGGATATTACAACGGGTACATTGTATCACCTAAATTGTGGGGGTGGGGTACAATATATAATTTGTAACTCTTAAATTTGTTATTGAAAAGCAATTTAAATATGAGATAAGAACTTTGTTTTTATTAATTTTAGCGACAAGTCTCTACCTGTATTCTACTGTAAAAATCAAAATATGTCCTGACTGGTGGAAATTTACTCAGCACTGGGGAAAATGAAGGGCAGAGGTTATAACTTTATTCAGGCCATCTTCTGCATATGAAGAACTGCTTTGAGACTTCTCTCTCCAGAAGCACTTTTCTGAAATTGGACATTGCACATAGAATTGTTCTGTTACACGATCTGAAACTGACTAGTTTTTTTTACATAAAACTATAGACAATATGAGTTCAAATAACTGTAATGCTTGATTTTAATAAACTTCATTAATTTGCATGGTACTATTTCACATAGTAGTGCTGTAGTTTCCAGAACTCTAGTTCACTAACCAACTAATCAAGCCAAGCACCCCTGTCCTAACAAAACTGCCGTTCTTTTATTTCCTATTACAAACATGAACTTGTTCTTAATCAAAATGCACCAAAATACTAAACTTAACAGTATTAAGTTTATATTTAATTTCCACTTATAAAAATAAGTTTCGTACACTGTACAATATTTCAAATACATTAAGACAGTTCTTCAGTTGTGCCAAAACTTGTCATTATACAGTTAATATCCTGTCCACATATTATTCCCATTATCAACCTGTTTCATCATACTACAGCATCACAATTACTTAGCCATATTAAACTTTATTTAATATTAAATTTTAATGTACGTAATTTACTTTTTCTCCGAAACTGTCCCAGTACCTTACCCAACATCACTTGTAACATTTAATGTTATACATATAAAATGCCTTATGATCCAACATGTACCCAGCATTCAGATGCTTACTGTTCAGATACTGTTGGCGTGCACTAATGGTCACAGAACTATTAAACGCAGATTCGTAAGAGGCTACGTAGGCCACTGAGTCCAATGGAGCTCGGGAAGACATGTAACATTAATGAAAGACCTTGGAGAAAGATTCTAGTGATCTGTCTTCAATAAACTTTTACAAATATTCTAATCATGATATAACCCAAAGTAAATTTACATTGTATAAAAATATTTCTTCAACATTTTCCAAAAGTAGTAGTTCGAAAATAACATTAAAATAAAATTTATATTTTTCTCAGGAGCATATAGGATAATTCTGTGAAATTGAATTATTCATATAAGAATCTATGCTTTAAATAAGTTAGGGAATCTGTGTTTGCTAGTTAAATTCATATTCAAGAAAAATCTTTATTTAAATTTTCTTAGCTGCCCGTAGTTCCGTAACTCTCGTCAATTACTGATATGGTTCCGTTACTGCTAAGTACCACTGACACACACTGTGAAATTGGTGCTCACCAGCAGTATCTGAATATGGCAGTAGTAGTAGTAAACACCAGTTCCTTGGCAGTACATAGGCCTGCTGATCTCTTGTACACAAGGCGTAGGCTTTGACAGTACATATTACAATTTTTTTCCATTTGTTTGTAATATTTTTTTAATATACACTGACCTTTCGAAATATGAAAACTGTCACAATTAAGTTTGTTTTTAAAGGTTAGGGTTATGTTAATACAAAATCTCTTGTAAAATGGATAGTTTACTACCAACTCACCACAGCCAACATTCGGACACAAAATAAAATTTCCGTTTTTAGCTTTGTCTCATCCACAACAATTAAAATAGAAATGCTTTATATTTTGCATTTACATGATCATGTAAAAGATTTTTGTTGTACTAATGTTAAAAGAGCGTACTAATGTTAAGAGCCTCGATGCTGATTGGCAGGCAAGTTTGTTGCAGCACTGTGATTCCAGCATTAGTCCCTCTTCCTCTATAACCTACTCTGCCTTAGTTAACGTAATAGGCAATTAATTCATCACCCTATATCCTTATCCAGCTGTTTTATATCATTGTTTCAATCTCATTTAACTTTGTCACTAATGATTGAAAGTTCCCTTCATCCTAACTAGCCTGCAAGTCTAGTTTTCTTTCACCGTTTGTACTTTCTCCAACTCAAGTACTTTTAGTTCCACTTACAAGCCCTACTCAGCTGCAGCATACTTAATGTAATAGTGTGTTAAATTTTTCAGTTTGAGGCTTTCACTATTTCCTTAAAAGTTACTGGGACTCGAGTGGTGTAGCGATTCACTTGGCTCCCACATTAGCTGTCAGTTTGATTCCTGGTGCGGTTGCTTTGTAATGTGTTGAAAATTTGGTTTTTACAGTTGACTGGCAGGCTTTCTTGGATACTAGGACTGTCCTGCTCTTGCAGTCTCACTGCAATAGGCTGTTTCCAAACTGTACTCCATTGTGCACCCAGCATTAAGATTTTTTTAGTTAGGACTGTAGAAAGTCTTGTCAGTTTGGTTGTGTGTTGAGAATATTTATTTACCAATAGCAATAAATCCCTGTTATGCATTGTCCCAGGTGGAGAGTTTAAATAACAACCAATCTAAACTATTCTTTGTATTAAATTTGTAATTGCCTGAAAAATACATGCTTCTTACACATATTGATTTTACATCTGTTAATAAATACTTACCAGTATTAAAATTTTACAGCATGATATTAGAATGCAAGAAACAGTTGATCTAGGAGCTTAATAGAAAACTTCATTTGCTGCACTTCTTTAGTACAAGTAAGGAACTGTAAAGTACATTATGTAGTTTGTTCGTATGCTTGAAATGCACACATGCCATTTCAGTTCCACTTGGAGCAGCAATTAAAATGTAATAAAGTTGTCGCTTCTGCACCAGTAAGTTAACGTTCGTACCCCGTGAACTGGGTCGTATATGAAAATAATTCACATTGGATATGGATGTGAATTTTTTTCACTAAAATGAAATGTGTGTAATTTACATAATGGATGCTGGCATTTAGTTGCCAATCTATGTAAATAAGGAAATACTGATGTCGGAAAAAAATTAAGTAAATTTCAGTTTATTATATATTTTTGTCAACCTTTACACAATTTGCGAAGGTGAGAGACGTTCCACTTGATGCACTCCTGGCATCATGCAGGTCAGATGAAAGAATTTAGTAAAATAAGGTGAAGTCATAAGGTTAAAACTGCTGAGAGCAGTGACTACTTGTGCAGGCTACTTGTTACAAAGACTGTTGTGACTTGTCTGCCAGAACAAAGGAAGTGTTTAATTTTCTCATAGGCTAGCAGAATCGTGGAATTGTGTAGTAATGCATTGTCCGCAACTACCAATCCCTCGCACATGCATGTCATGAAAAATAAAGTTACTTGTACCCTAAGAAATTTTGACTGCCATCCAGTGTAACTATAACATGGTAGAAAAATAACTATTATAGCAAATATAACAAACTTGGAAGCCGAACATTATCCACTAGCATATATGAACCCTCCACTACATTCAACTGCACCATCTCAATTCACTGTATTTGTGTAAATGTGATAAAGCACTGTATTGTGTGTGAATGTATTTGTTTCGCCTTAAATAAAATTATCTACTATGTGTTAAGATTGTGGTGAGTTGTGCCAGCGCCTGCAAAGGTTCCTGACAAAAAATACGTATGGGATAACAGAGGGGAGGTGGGGCAGAATGGGATACACAAGAAATTTTAGTTTACCAGAATGTTTCAAAAATTGTTATTAAGGACCTCTTGCATCATTTTGCACCTTTTTAGAATTTTCATAAATTTAAAACATTGAGAACAAAGTCATGGGCAATAATAGCAAGTTCTACAGGGCATTTAGTGAATAACTGTTACAGAATGTAATTTTTTTTATGCTAAATAAACTAGGCTGAAAAAATATTCAAACAAATCAATTTTGGAACTGTGTTAACATACTGTAAGTTTATAAGCACGTGAACCCATTCACGTACTGGTAGTTGTGAATTCCTGTCAAGTTGCAGCATTTGAGATTTCAGTGCTTTTTCTTTTGTCTCTGAGGCAGTCGTGTTGTGACGAGATGTGAAGCACACTTAATGTGTTCATTCATAGTTACACAAAAAAAACTTGTTTAATTTTTGAAATGCTTACCAGCTTTCAGAGTGCATTAGTTCATCGGAGGGTAACACATCTGGACTGTATAGGCTCAACTTGCTTAAGAGAGCGTAGTACATAAATCAAGGCTGAATTAGGTAATTAAAAATTTTTGGTTTGTCAAAGACAATTTAAAGAAAAGCAATTTGCAAAATTTGTGAGCAAAAAATTTTCCTTACTTTAGAGCACAAATTCTGTTACATTTAATTGTGGCTCTAGCAATTACTCCTAAAGTTGGAAAATGCAGTTAGCTAAGTTTTTTTTGTTTATTGTTGACTAATATACCTAATAACTGTCAATTGGGCAACTGCCTGGTGGCAATCTGTAACCTCCTCAAGCCCTTCTTAAACTTTCCAACTGCCATTACTAGCACCAACTCCTGACTTTTTAACATTTACTTACATACAATGCACCAGGATAGGATATTGGTACAATCTAAGAGGCAGATGTTTCGATGCTGCAGCAACTGTACACAGATGCTGCAGCAACTGTACACAGTTGCTGGAGCTTCCCCCTCCCTCGTCCTTGAACACCTTCCACAAACCAAACTTTGCACACAGTCAACTTTTTTTGTACGACTCTACATTTTATCAGAGCGGTGAGCTGGACCCTTGAAGGCATGTCTTTGTAATCTTGGCTGCTCTTTAGCGGCATGGGTGTAATAGGCCTATGTTACGTGCAACACACAGTTGTTGCAGGTAGTGCTAGACTACATCGCAGAGGAATTGAAACTATAAATCGCTGCCAATAAGAGGCAGACATGTAAAATATTATAGGTGTGTTTATTTTAGCATACATCTGGTCATTGAATGAGATTTCCAGAAACAAAAGGCAACTTTAGGTTGTCAGTTCAGTCTAGAGCTGCGTTCCAGAAGGTGGTAGAAGATTTCCTGATGCGAGTATAAATGTGGTTGAATGACGTCTGTAGACGCAAATGATGAATGTGCAATAGGCAACTGATGACACAGTGTGGTGAACTCTGATACCTGCTTGAAATTAAGGAAGTGCTAGTCCGTATTGAAGGTCTCCAAACAAGGCTAATTGGTGAGGTTTGACACTTGAAAGGGACAATTTTTAAATTGGACTGTAGTCATAGAAAATATGTTCTTGTAGAGAATTTTGTGTAAATGTATGCCTGTCTATAGCCAGACAATGTAGGTGTTCTATATTAAGTGGCAACTAAGCTAGGTGACTAATAGTGATAGTAATTTTTTTTTTGTTTCAGTTAATATTTAGACCAATTACAATCCTCAATTATTAGTTTTGAACTTCACCACAAATTAGGGTTAAATATTTTGTACCTTTTTGTGATGGTAACAGCATTAAAAGTAGCTATCTGGCAATTTTGTTTTAAGTTTGGCACTCTTGTTTTGTTTCAGTGCGGTCTTATGGAACAGAAGATCGTGAAACTTTGGCTCCTGTGCCCCCACAGAACCAGATATATGATTATATTCTCTTCAGAGGCAGAGACATTAAGGATATTGGATATGTCAACAATAGTGTTAACACGTTGCCGAATGATCCTGCAATTGTTCAGGTAATTTTCCTCACTATGTATGTTAAGTGTAGGTAAGTTAAAAGGTTTTCTGTCAGCATTCAGTTGGATTGTGGATTTGCGAGAAGTAGCAGGTTCTCATTATTTTAATCTTAAAATTATTCTTTAAGATTAACTTCAGAGATGTTGAAGTCGAAGTGGTTGTATGTACTATTGGTGAACATAAATGAAAATGTGACTAGAATTACACTTCTAATTCTATCACATTAATTGCTGATGACTTGGTTTAGGACAGTACGTTGACATGATCTCTTTAATCAATGCTCTAGTAACCTTCAGTGTCCATACTTGTAGTATATTTTGTTTTGTAATTGTGGATTATTGTTCTTGCAATTTTGGGTCTAAAGCTATAAAACAGCTTAGTGTCTGCAGTGAATGTGTTAAGTGGATTTGGTTATTGTCTGTAGGTACTGATTTCAGAATATAATGCAGAGAACATGTATTACTGTACTGAACTAAGAGTACATTTTTGACCATTATAATCATGTTCAAAAGAAAGTTAAAATAAAATGTTTTGGAGGTATGTAAAAAATTGTACGTGATGTATAAATGATTAAAATAGCTGGAAACAAAATCCAGTCTGCCTGAGATGTAAAATTGTTAATAAACTATGTACATGAAAATCCTGAAATATTTAATACAAGTAACGAAATACAGAAGACTATTAATATGTATGGGAAGAAATATGTGTTAAATAAACTCTTACAAGCAAAAATCGGACTGAAAAAAGCTCTTGAACAGAAAAATTACAGAAAAGAACACAAGGAGTTGAAGCTATTCAACTCAGTTGGCCTATGGTGATAAAGGAAAACATTAATATATATTTCTTTAAAAGGAACCAAAGCTCTAGGTTAATTTTTTGTTCAGAAATGACACTTCTGTTTTTAAGATATAATACAAATTTCATTTTAAAATGCTTCGCCTTCGTTAAGTGCATACCATCTGTGTGTCATGTACATTTAATAATTTTTAGGTTATAGCATGCAGGCCATTGTTTGTGCTATAATTGGCCTTCACCTAAAATATTTACAGCACTATTATAATACTGGTTCTCTTTTGGACCAACAACTTGTTGCTGTCTACCATGCTCTTCAAATGTGTTGTAATGCATAGGGAGATACATTTTTAAAAGAAACTATTCTGCATGCGCCCATTGTGCCAGTTTACGTAAAGAAAACCCACACAATTCTTTAGCCTGTGAAGATATATAGTATGTTTTGCAAACGTGGCAAGTGGAAATAGCCAACCAAGGGGATCAAAGATCCTTGCAATATCAAACAAGGTTTTTATCATTATGTTGGACAGGGTCATCTTGGTGCCTCATCCCTTGTTTCATGGTCTGTTGATTATTGCACCAGTATCCAGTTGATCCAGTCATCCTTGAGCAGAAGATTGTGTCCTTAGGAATCGAGGCGACCTTCGAAGATCTTGAGGCACTGGTCATCCATTTCAGCAGTTTGACAAAACTACTTGAAGCGACTTCAGTTATCCTGCGATCCATCTAGTAACTGCTACTTGTCTTGCTACTCTTTTGGCAGAAGATATGAGCTCCTTGGAGTTTGACAAGAACTTTGTGACAGTACATGCTACATGCATTCAAGATCTCTAAATATTTAATGGTCTCTTCGGCATATCTACTCAGGTCTACCTTATTCTCGAGTAGGGTTGATAGTCACCAGCACACAAGAGGAAAGTGTGCATAATAGGCCTAAGTGAACACAGGCTTCTGTTAGGGTACACAAAAGAACATATCTTGCGAGGTACTTGAGTGCATGTTCAACAGAGAAGTCAATGTCGGAATGTAGTATTGTTGTTCGACAAGAAGTGTGAAGTAGTTTATCTTTATGTAAAAAGATTGCCAAAATAATGTAATTAAGGTAGAGATTTAAGCCTTCCAAACATGTAATTTTTTAAACATTTTATATTAATTTAATTTTATATAATGAACTCTATATTAATGCAAGAAACAGCAGTTACGTGTCACAACTTTAGTTTTGGACCCCCTTATTGTAATGGAAAATTTTGGAATTAGATTCTGGCATTTTTGTACATTACACAATATTAGTACACTATCGTAATGCCTTACACGTTTATTATTCCAGTTCAGAAGGATATTGTGCATTGTCCGAAGTTGGCATGGGTCTGCCAGATAGGTTACTGAAATATACTAGTTCTGCAAATTTTGCCACATTTTTTTTAATGGGCAGCCAGCATACTAATCTTACACAGTTCTTGTATGCTCTGAAAAAAAAAAAACATTAAACATCCAACCACTGAGTAAATCCTATCACTTAACCGATGTTTCTGAGAAGGTTGTACGTAGTAAATTTTCTTAAACGCATATATTATTTTGTCACTTTTAATTATTTTAGGATCACTTTGTAACTTTTTAGTCACTTTTTAATGAGATAGGTCACTATTACTTTTTAATGAAATAGGTCACTACAGTATTACTTTTTAATGTGATAGGTTACTGTTTTGTGTTAGACCACTTTAAAACCTGCGTTATTAGGTAACCATAGGTTGTCTGCCGTTTAAAACATTTACTAACAGTTGAAAAACACGTAGGTTCATGTTTATGGTGGTGATGAAATTGCAGAGGATTACCGTAACTTTGTAGAAACTGTTAATCTTCAATAGTGTGTCATGAAGCAGCCTTGATTTATTTTCTTTTATTTTGAGGTGGTTAAAATGGTGTCATTCTACTAGGCAAGCATCTGTTTCAGATGTCTTGCCCCCAGTCCATGACTTCGTCAGCTTACCAACCGACTGGCTACTCTCTACCTGTGATGGGACCCATGGGCACGGGCCTGTCGCAGTATACTTCCCCGTACAGTGCCCTGGGAGTGATGCCAGGCCTTACTACTCAAGTTGGGGCGGGACTAGGTCTTGGTCATGATCCTCGTTCACTCACCAAGCAAAGTGAGTTGGTAAATCCGGTACAAGTGCCAGACACTGCAGCGACAGACGACCAAGGTGTGGAACTTGACTATTTTTGCTCTATGCTTGGGCATGTATAAATATGAACTGCTTGCCTGCCTGTTGTGGTGTAGCTAGTTGGGGATTAAATTGGGTGCTTAACCTGGTTATGTAGTGTAATAACGTAGTTACCAATACAGTTTTAAGTTTTCAAAGGAATTCTTAAGAGGTTTTATGTGTCACTATTTGTTTTGTAATGTGGGTTGTCCCTTTATTATATTACTTTAAATTTCTATGGTATCTGTTAAACTTTACTAGTGTTTACTGTGTATTAGTTGAGTTGTAGCTAGTCAGCTAGCAACTTGAACTGCAGATAAATGTTTAGTTTTTATGTAAAATTAACAAAATCTAACTGTAGATTTATCTAAAAATGAGATGACTATTAGAGCTGCTACCTGATCATGAATGTAAAAAATGGGACAGTACATCCAAAATTCCTTCTAGCTATTGTGAAACATGTACTGTATGTTATGGTATAGTTTCATGCAAGGCTAGTGACACACTCATTGATGACTTGAGTTAGAACTTGACCATCCCACAGTATCAGCATTGAAAATTTTGCTGCTTGGTTTAGCCCTATTAAAATAATCAAATTACCGTCTATGTTGATTGAATGGTGGTGTGCTTCAACCAATTCTGTATAAAATATTTTTCAGCTTTAACACAGACCTAAAAGTAGCAGTTATAGTCCTGTAACTTATAAATATTGACTTTATAGAACAACATTACTGTTTGTATGACTGTTTAAAGTCTAAAAAAATGGAATGTTTTGCTAATAATATGGTTGATTCCTAAGGCATCTTGCATATTTGAGTATTCATACAAATATCATTAGTGTGTAGTGCATAGCATCAATATGCATTCAAGATCAAAGAATTTGTTTAAAGCTATCAAAATCAATGTAGAAACGACTAAATTAGAGCATTTCGAAGATAAATTTCCTCGATTATACTTTGGTTACATAGTATTAATGTTGACCAATCTGTAAAGTAACATGGTTACATTCAAAAAGTGTTTTCCAGTTTGATCAAAATCATTTGTAATGAACAGTTTAAAAGTACTAGGCGCCAAAGTATGAAAACAACGTACGATTATCTGTTCACTGATTAACCAGTTTTCATAATTTTGTGAGACACTGTAAGGAAAGTTTTGTACTAAAACCTTTTTGGTACAAAATTTCATCTATCATGCAAGAATGGATTCTGAGATTTTGAAATTTCATTTCCTCATATTTACTGTTAACACTAGACTGTTAATTTGTTTTTGGAAAAGGGTGCGCCATAGAGGAGTAAATTTTATGTATTGGCAAAACTGTTCAGTTGTTTGTGTGAAATTTTTTTTGGTAAATTGTCTTTAGGATTATCAGTGTTTTCAGATTATCTGTGTTGCCCTGTATTAACACATACAGTGGAACCTCGTTAGTACAAACCCGGTAAATACATAGTTCTCATTACTACAAAGGCATTTTCTTCCCCCTTGAAATAATATCAGAAATTAAATATTAGCTTCAGTGTTAAATGTTTCCCTCAGTCATAAAACAATACATCAAATTCAGCGGTTTAAGGACATCATGGTGGTGATAAGAAAGCTTCTATTTTGGGACATCCTGAAAATTTACGGAATTTTTTAAATATTTCTTAACATCTGTTAATACAAACCTCATTACTACAAACTAATAAAATTTGTCACTTCAGGTTTGTGTTATGGAGATTGGACTGTAATCAAGAGCTTACTGTAGTTACGAGAAAGAATGATCTTTATTTGTATTATACAGCAAATGAATCTGTTAAGCTGAACATTGGTATGTTAGTTGGATGGACTAAACTCTCAGCGACCATTTCTAGGGATATGGGATAAAGCTGTCCACAATGGGCTGTGTGATCAAATTGTTCGTATGGAAGAGGTACCAATGTAGGTCTCAGGCCTATATTCCTAAACAGTAAGTTAGGGTCAACATAAGCACTACTATCTCAGGTGCAAGAAAAGCAACGACAGAGACCAAACTCGCTGAGCGTATTCCTAGACGTGTTTGCGCCGTGTCCCAAGATGATGTCGGGTAAGTCACGGCTTATTCTCTGGCCCGCACGAGACTAGAAACAAATGAAGGCTTGATGAGCACTGCCGATTTACCATGGCTATAACAAGAACATGGGAAACTTTGTTCTTTTGAAACGTATTATTTAGCATTTGAATTTGTTTACAAAATACCGGTAAGTACAGTAACAAAGAGATAAAAATCGCAGATTATAACGGTCACATTTAAAATATTCAATAATTGTTTCTTGTTAAAAGTTAAAACAGTAGGTACAGTAGCCACGCGATCGCAGTGTTTCCGGTCATATTTTTATGCTGATTATGACCTGTAATGTTAAATTAGCATATTATTCGGACACGTGGAATTACATTCGAAACATAATTCGCAATCACTGTTATAATATAATGCATTATTACGCCACAGCTAAATATTAAAATCTAGGGTATTGTCAACGGCATCAGTGGCACATAAATTAGGCCTCTTCGCCTCTATACACTACGCACTAAACAGAAAAGTTTTTTTTTCTTTTGTCGTTGGCTAGTACTTGATCATACTTAAAGCAATGGCTCTTTATCATTTCATTGAACACATCTCTATCAAAGTGAAACAACGCAGATGTTTAGTAGTTTCTAAAGAAATATTTTTTTTTTTGGTGATTTAAAATATTTACTAATTAAGATTTTTTTGCACGACTAAGGCAATGTAGACTAATTAGAATGCCTATATTAATAATGTTCACACTGTGTTATTTTACATGCATCAAAATGAAAAGTCAAGGTACATTAGTAAATTTTAATTGCGTATAACTTGTTATGGGTGTTAAAAATTATCCCGGAAAATTAATTATTTATGTCAATTTAATATCTAAAAAAACACAAGAAGATAAATGCATCTGAATGAGAAATTTTTATTTTTCTAGGCACAATATTTTTTATTTAAAGGTTAGCACAAGAAAGTGAATAATTTCTCACAGAATGTAAAACATTAAAAAAATAATTTTTATATATGTTTACTATATTATTTACAGCGAAAACTAATTAGTTTGTACTCTTTACCAATAGTTGATTATAACATTGTAACGGTCGAATATAGTGTTATTTTAATGTGTAGAAATGAGAATTCCTAAAACATAAAGTAATCTTACTACTAATAATAATATTCTGTGTAATATAAAAAAGTTGAAAGAGAGCTTTGGACCAGCCGGGATTCGAACCTGAATAATTTGCTTACAGACCGAGCAACTTGCCACGTGAGCCAACTGCGTTGATATTGTTGTAGTGCAAAAATTTTATTCTAAAGCCTGCATTTGGCAAACTATCTACAAAATCATAATTTTCTTATTCATTAACAGTTTTTAAAGTTTTTGAAAAGCTTATCACTTAAAATTCTCGCCATCGTAAAGTTTTATTTTATGTAAAATTTTCTTGTGTTCAAGTCTCATGTTAAATAAGATTTTCGGCAGGCAAGCACTAATATACGGTGTACCGGTTTGGACAGAAATAATGTGCTACCATCTCCGGACACAGAAACGTAAGGGTAGAGTCCTAATGTGTGCCCGTATTCCTAAATGTTCTGAAGGTATCGGATAAGTCACAGATTATTATTTGCCATCCCGTATGCGGTTATAAATAAATGAAGGCGATACTGGGCAGTGCTTTTTTTTATAGAACCAGTAGCAGTGACTTTCAACCGCTATTTAACAAAAATACGTTAATTTTTTGCATTTAAAACGTAATGTATTGCATTTTAAATTGTTTCAAACTAGAAGAAATCATAAATACAGTAATATAGATTAAAATATATGTAATGTATCTTTCGAAATTTAAGTATTAAAATTAAAGTTAACATCCCTTGTGCAAAGAAAAAAAAAAGAAGGAAGTTATTTTTTTTATAAATTGGTATCTACGTGGACGTCTTTGGCGCGTTGAGATTTACAAATGCGGAAGCTGTTAGTTCGAGAAAGCATGCACATCACTCATTACCTTAGCCTCTAGGCGCAAGTAACTAACTGGTGTTCTGTTTTTTCGCCGAAACTCACCTCTACGAGACATAACTGTAATTTTGACGATAAAGGTGAGATGTATACATCTGCACCTGCACCATATAGAAGATTTTGTAGCAAGATTTCAATGCTCGAAAAGCACCGCTAAAACACCAATATTTTGCCATTTTGTCTGCTTTACAATATGCTTTAATGATTACTGTTGAACCAGAAATTGGTATACACACGTATAGTAATCTTTGAATAATATTCCTAAGCAGACATCGCTCATGTGCATTGAGCAGTTTTCGAATAATCTGATAACGGCCGAATCTCAGCGCACCTCTCGGAGGCCTGGGAAAACTATCATCAATGACGTGCACACATATGCAGGACCTCGAAGGCTTTTTTTCTTTTTCTTTCCATTGTACATTTGTGTTTTTCTCAATTTCTCCTCCACATTAAAAAATCGAACATACAGAGCTAATGTAATCAAACTTGATAAAAATATAGCACAGTAGATAAAGTTGATTACGCTTATATGTAAATAGTTCATATTTTCATAACGGCGGCCATTTAAAATGTTTTTCCTTCATGAGATAAACAAAACTAATTTTTAGAGAGACTTTTAGATTAGCCTATCAAAACGCTGGTATTGTGAGCGAGTGTTTTGACCACTGGAGTTATCTGCATTAACAGCGCATCTGAAAATCACCACACTCTGTACATATGTTTGATATTAACGTATTTTTAATATGTCATTTTCAGTTTTAAACACAGGATGATTCAGATAATTTTTTATTAGTACTGCGTGGAGAAATTTGTAAGGTAAATTGAAAGTGTAATTTCAATGATTACGTGAAATGGCTAATAGTTTAAAATTGACTTGATAATTTTTCTTCTTTTGATAAAATATGCTGTTTGGTCTTCGTTTCAGCATTTGTTATTTTGCTTTACATTTTAACAAATTACATTTTGTAGTTATTTTCTGGTTAATATTACTACCACTATAATTCACTTCGCAGAAAAATTTGAGGACATATTTTCGACATATATTTCAAAAGCTATAGCCTCATTAAAATAAAGAAATTATCCCGCATAACTAACAAGGAAATTGTGTATTAAATGTAAATTGACGATTCAACAGTTTATAGTACTGAACATACATACTCTATTTCCCCAAGATTTCATGTCATAAATTTATTTATTTTCTCCTGTAACAACTACGCCGACTCTAAGAAAATGTAAAGTTAAAAACTTAATTTTTCAAACTTTGATTTATGTAATTAGTTCCAATTGTTGTTGGTTTACTATGTTAGAAGATAGAATCACATGAAGAAACAAGGAAATATTTTCTAATGTTTACATCCTCATGGTAAATTGAAATTTTTTGGTTTATTTGTACCAAATTAAGGAAAAATATAGTTAAGCTTGTACTTCATCCATATATGCACATATAATTTGCAGATTAGTGTAAAAGTGTTTTTACTCTAAAAATAAAACTGCAATTTTTAAGTGTGGTCACTTACCTTGAAATTTTCCTTACAAAATACCGAAAAAACTATTAAGTTAAGAGCAGCATTTCGACACCTATTAAATGTCATATTGTCTCTATGCACAAGTCGCAGAACCAGCTCGAGCAGATTTTGTCATACAAACAATTTTTTGAATTATTTTTACGAATCTGTAATTTTTTTCATATATTTATCTAAGTTTTTAATTACATTGGTATGACAATGGAGATATTTTTACAAATTATTTTTAGCACGCTAGCTGTTTTAGAAACATCCCGTTAGATTTTTTTTCTTCGTTGTTGAATATACGTGAACACATTTAATTATTTCTGAAATTTTTATTTAACATGACGTAATGCAGATTAAATAAAAGTTTTTAGGAAAAAATATGACATTCGTTTTATTTTACTTGAAAAAATTTTATTTCAGAAATTAATTTTAATAAAATATTGGAATGTTTGTAAATAAAAAGTCAGAAATTCTGAATGTTAGTTAAACGTATTGTATCTTACAAAAAATGTTAAATGAGGAGTATATAACAATTTTTTAACAATTGTAATTGTGTATTTTCTAATTAGGCAGGTTTACGAAAGGTGCCTCTTGATCGTACGTCCATTATTCATTCTATTCGTTATCATTTAAATAAAAAAAAAGTAGTTGTTCTATTCCGTACACTAGACGTGGTATTCCTACATGTTTACTACAATTTACAGGGGGAAAAAATTTCTATTCATTAATCGTTCATTATACATTTCTTATTTCTATATTTTTGTGTCAGTTTAATGCTTAGAAACTGTATGTGTGGAAATAAATATTTATTGGAGTGACCGGGATTCGAACCCAAATAAAATTATTACCGGGTTGCCACCTTAGCGCTTTTTTTTTCTCTCCTTGGCGAGGTCTCAACATTGCCAACGAGCCAAACATCCCCTTTTCAGCTTTATTATAGGAAAATTCCCCAATTTTAGTGACTCTGACAATTGAAATGACTAAAACGGACGAACACAAATTTTACACCCAGCCTAACCTGGGAATCAAACCCAGAACCCCTTGTACCAAAGTTGGTTGCTCAATCAACAGAGCTACGGGAGGGCAGGCTTTGTAAGCATTTAAGGCACCTGAGCGATTATCACTTTCGTAACAATATCCAAAAAAAAATATATGTTTACTGCAATGCTTTAAAAACCATAAATTTGTTGATTTTGGATTATTTGGGCTTTTAAAATGCTAGTGGGTTATTATTTAGTATTCCTGCTGCCACAAAGTTTCATTTTCTGTAAGATTCTAATGTTTTTCTTTTATTATTAAAAATGACATTCGTCCAGCAAGCGGTAAAATACGTTTTAACGTGTGTAGCAGTCTGTAGGGCTAAGCGTACTGCACATGCGTAATTATATTAGGACAAAAAAAGTCTCAGAGTAGTCCTGAATAAGCAATGTCCTGAAACCTTATAGAAACATTTAGGAATACCGATAAGGCAGAGGCATGACATATGCTGCACCTAAACCCTTATACAAAAATTTAGGCATACCGGCCTCAAGTGTTACACATTCTTCTTCTAAATGCTGGTATAAACTGTATCACATAATTTGGATGTGATAGTTCTTAGGACTACCATATGTACGCATTTCTTAATAAAAGTACTTTAAATTTGATGTACTGCATAGCTTGAGAGCTGTGTGAGAGTTTGTGCGCGTGAGAGTTTGTGCGCGTGAGTTTGTGTGCGTGTGAGTTTGTGTGCGTGTGAGTTTGTGTGCGTGTGAGTTTGTGTGCGTGTGAGTTTGTGCG
>PNEQ01077494.1:0-17892 GCA_003012365.1 Medauroidea extradentata | reverse complement strand
CAATAATGTTAGTGATATAGTAATATTAGTACAATAATGTTAGTGATATAGTAATATTAGTACAATAATGTTAGTGATATAGTAATATTAGTACAATAATGTTAGTGATATAATAATATTAGTACAATAATGTTAGTGATATAGTAATATTAGTACAATAATGTTAGTGATATAATAATATTAGTACAATAATGTTAGTGATATAGTAATATTAGTACAATAATGTTAGTGATATAGTAATATTAGTACAATAATGTTAGTGATATAGTAATATTAGTACAATAATGTTAGTGATATAGTAATATTAGTACAATAATGTTAGTGATATAGTAATATTAGCAATTATTATCAGAATCAATATTACTTTTGACGTAATGTGTAAAGGTTTTAGTAAAAACATTTACAAAATTATTTCTTCAAATATTGTTTTTATTTTTTGGAACATTTAGTACAGTTAAGAGCAAGGTCAATACATTGTGCCAGCTGTTGATGACTTGCTTCTTGCAAAATTTTAGTCGTTTTCATTTTTTATATATATTTGTACAAGATATGGTTTCTTTTATATACATATATTGTGACTACTATTTACAGTAATGATAATTTTTTAACTTTTACAATATTTGTATAGGGGCATGTCAAAGCCCGAATTTGAATAAAACGATTTCATACAAGAAACGAAAATCAACTGACACAGAAATTAAATAATTCACACTGAATAATAATGGCACAGGCTACTTCAAGACATGTATAAAAAAACATATTCAATATGTAACTATTTTTTTTAAAATTGCTGACTTTCAAATAAAAGAATTAAAATATTCTGTTATTTTTTTAAAATACAAAAATAAAATATTGCTTTTCATACATGTCTTGGCATATCTCATGGTTGTTTAGTAAAAAATGTAAATATTTTAATGTCTAGTTTAAATAAATGGTTTATTGTACTTAATTATAATTCCACATTTCCTACTAAAATAACCTAAAAATAAAACATTTTGAGTGGCACAAAGTCATCCCTGGTGTCACAAAGTACCCCACTGACTGTACTCTGAATTTTTGCATGACAAAGATAGTGTGTTTGCTCAAAATAAAGCATACAATTCACAAAAGTTATAATTTTGTTTTTAAATTTTCTCTTGAAACTTTATATATTTATATTTATAAATTAAAGAATATATACATGTATGTGCATATATGTGTGTACATGCACAAATATGTCAATATAAGCATGTGCGTGTATAAACATATATGTCTGTTTGCTATGCGTTCCTATACCATTCTTCCGATTGTGGTGATACTCTGATTAGTTGGTGTGTGGACTAATTTTGGAAAATACGTAGCATTTGTACTGTGTCGGGAAATCTTGTGATTTATTCTTGTACGTACCACATGAAAAATAATTGTGCACCGCCTGGTGCTCAGCGCGGTGACGGTGGCGCGTGGCGGGAGTTTTTGGAACTTAAGCTTCTGGCTCGGCTCGTGATCTCTATGCTTTTTCTTCTAATATACTTGTGTTCTATGTTTCCCCTTCTACTCTTCCTCGCGCACGTGAAGTTTGCTGAGGCCTTGGCCAAGCCTCTTGCTGGTGTGCTTGCGTGGACTTAACTTCTTACTTCTTCATCAGGGGGGGCATTTTTTTCGTAAAAAAATGTGAAGGCCGGGGCTTAGTTCAGAAAGAAACTCATTCGTACTTTATAAAGTATAAAATACAATAAATGCTTTTAAGAGTGATTTGTGTTACTTTACAGTAATGAACGATACGAAAACTAGCTTGCAGGTAGAAGGAATACAGTGGGATGAACACTTCAGATATCCTGAGATGCCGCAAAGCTTAGACAGTTGTATCAAAATTGTTTGCTACCAGAAATAGTTGTCAGAAACCTTATCTTAGGTAAAAACATTATAGAACCAGACTACATTTCAACATCTCAAAGGGAATTGGCATAATGAGGATTAAAGCCACAAAACATGTCAGAAATAGCTAAAGGAAACGAAACATTTTACAGTGTAGTTTATTTTTGTCACTAAGATTTTCACAGATTTCCTTGTTTTATTGTTACATGACAAATTTATTTTCGCTGATTTGTACAGTAAAAATATGTGGTAATATTTTGTTTGTATCCTTTATTTTATTTCTTGCCTTGGGCAAATGTGTAAGAATGACTTTATATAAAACAGAAGTTGTATTGTTCTGAAAGTTTATAGTGCCTGTTTAATTGTTTTCATAACTGGTAAGCCTACTTTCCTCAAAGTTAAAGTTAAAATTGTTTATGTAACCTATGTATATTAAATGATAATATTAATTTAGACGTATGATACGCGACATATACTAAAGATAACTTCAGCTTGCTGAGTAGTATGCGAGTAACCAGTTTAATAAATTAGGGAAAAAATTTTCTGAGATGTCTTCCCTATCATAAAAATAAATAAAAATAGCAGATTTTTTTAAAATATCACAGACAAATGAACGAAATACACAAAAGTCAAAAGTCAACTTTGTATCTAGTAGTGTACCAAGTTTGATGAAATTCTAAAGTACGGTTCCTTAGATATCTAGCTTTATAGAAACATTTTAAAATGGCCGCCTTTTTGTAAATATGAATATGGAGTAAACGTAATAAAAAAGTCAAGTTAGATCACAAATACCTATGTATGTACAAAGTTTGATGAAATTCGGTTCACTGGTTCAAATGTTTTTAGGACACACACTCACAGAAAGGTGATTTCATAAGTCTACTTTTTCCTTCGGACAGTAGGCTAATAAACGTATAAAGTTGAGTATTTTAACCCTTTGGCGAGCATGCTCGTACATTTTCGTGCGTCAATTATAATGCCTGGCAGAGCATGCCCGTACATATACGTTTTTAACTTTGTTTTAAAGATCATGCTCGTACATGAACGTTTCTGTAGTTCTTACCTTTCACTACACCAAGTGTCATCTATGTTTTGTTGTAAGAAACGTTTGTATTAGTTACTACAGCCAGTACAGCGCTACCAAACACAGATAACACAGTGCTATCTTGTGTCACGCATATCAACTTCAACACGCCACGATACGATCGATGTATTTCGCTGTCGTATTTCGTTCAATAAATTTGATATAGGTAGCGACTGCTGCCCGAATAATCTGTTACAAGTGTTTTCCCGCTAAATTTGTTTATTTTATTGTGTGTCACAAAGAAGTATTTTCGTATTTATTTGTGATTAAACTAAACATGGCTTTAGCTCGAAAAAAAGAAAGCTGTCCGACAAAGAACTTCAAGAAATTATTACTAATTGGGAATCAGCAGATAGTGACCAAAGTGATGAAAATTCCGTAATTAGTAATATAAGTTGGGCAAATTCCCTAACTAGCGAATCAGAAGTTCTTGCCTTGGAAAATGACATTGCAACGCAGGTTAGTGACAGAAATAATTTTGATTGGAAAAGTGAATCTGATTTTTTCCCGAACATACTGGACTTTGATAACAGTAAACGTGGTATTTTGGATGACGTAGTATTTTCGGAAAATCCCACAGAATCCGAAGTTTTCAAGCATTTTTTGATACTGATTTAGTGGAACACATTTCGTATGAAACTGACAAGTATTATTCGTACGTGATGCAAAATAATGATGTGAAAGCTCATTCAAAACTGAATAGTTACACAAAACCTTCTGTGGCTGATATCTATAACTTTGTAGCAGTCTCCCTGTTGATGGCTCATACTGCTAAAAATAAGCTAAAAGAGTATTGGTCAACAGATCCACTTCTCTCCACTCCTATTTTCGGGAAAATATTTTCACAGAATAGTTTTTTACTCATCCTCCGACTTTTGCATTTCTCGGACAGCCTGAACAAGCACAATGGTGACCGATTGTATAAGATAAGTTCTATTGTTGATTCGGTCAAGATGAAGTTCAAGTATACTTTCGTTCCTTACAAAAATATTTGTATTGATGAAAGTATTATGGTATGAAAGGCCGATTATGCTTCAAACAGTATGTTCCTACAAAACGACATAGGTTTGGTATAAAACTGTTTGTTCTGTACGATTGTGAAACGGGATATATTCTTGGTTTTTTTATCTACACTGGAGCTACAACAAACATTGATGAAATCCGTGGTTTGGGTATTTCGGGATCGATTGTCACGACTCTCCTTGAACCGTTTTTGGGTAAAGGGCATTCCTTGTTTACTGACAACTGGTACACTAGCCCACAACTGTTCCAGTATCTGTTAGAAAACAAAACGGGCGCTTGTGGTACAGTAAGAGAAAAAAGAAAGTGCATGCCAAAATTTCCTCAGAAAGTTGGGAAGGGTGATTGTGTCGTGCGCCATACTGCGACAATGCTTGCGGAAAAGTGGCATGATCGACGTGATGTGTGCATGTTGTCAACTATCAACAGCCATGAAATGCAAGTGACACACAAAAAGGATCGCAAAACAAGGGAAATGATCAAGAAACCTGCATCTGTCCTGCTGTACAACAAGAACATGGGCATAGTGGACCACACCGATATGCAAATAAGCTTCTTGGACAGTACATGAAAATCTTTGAAGTGGTATAAAAAACTCTTTTTCCACATTTTATACATGATTGTGTACAACTCCTGCATTTTGTTCAACCTAAAAACAGGGAAAAAAATTAGACTTGTGGACTTCAGAATAAACCTCGTAAGGCAGCTCTTGGAAGATTTTGTCACTACAAGGACACCTCCCAAAGGTGGACGCCCGTCGGCTGTAATTCCAGTTGTACCAGATCCACTGAGACTTACGGGCAGGCATTTTTCTGAGCCTGTTCCTCCAACAGCTATGAAGAAGATGCCACAGAGACAGTGCTTCGTGTGTAAGCATACTGCAAAACGTCCAACAAAGCGGAAAGATAGACGTTGGTATTGTAGCTCCTGTAATGTGGGGTTATGTATTTTCCCGTGCTTTCGTGATTATCACACACTAAAAAATTTTTGAAAGAAAAAACATTATTTTTCAATATGTTTATCCTTGTGGTAAACATTCCTGATATTATAGCAGGGCTGCTAGTTTTGTTTTGTAGATGTACTGTGCTTCGCAAAAAAAAACTTAGTTGAAGACATGAAAGAATGTGAAATAATACAGTAGATTGGTAATATTGTTTCATTAAACTCGCATATTTTATTCGTGTTTATTTATTTTTATGCATGTGACACTGAAGATGCAAAAATTTTTATAAAAGTACATTTCAACGAAAGGTAAAGTGATTTGTTAATGAAAATATCGCAGAGTTTGTAACATTTGTAACACTTTTAATTTTATTATTGCTTACTTTTTCTGTGCGAAGAAAATGTGCAAAAAGTGAAGGTTTGTTTGCGTGAAAATATATTTTACGACTGTTTTTAATTTAGTAATTTTATGTAGGCCTATGTATGTTGTTACAAATGTTTGATAGAACTTCGATAAGCATGAAAAAAAGTGATGAAACATTATGAAAGAGAGAATTTCTAGTTATACAGTTTTATACATATTTTTTCTTGGGTTTAATTTTTTGTGTATTTATTATAGAATGTTTAGAGAAACCTGTTAGCAATCAACGACTGAATGAAAAAACAAAAGCATGAAAGTGTAACAAAACTGAATCTGTATGTCTGAATGTATTGTATCTAGTACTATGATAATTTAATTTTTTTGTCTACGTATAATTATTACAGTCTCATATGCGATACAGATGTTTCATGGAAAAATGAAAATCACGAAAGCAGACAAAAAAAAACATAATAATTAGCAAAATTTTTGCACAATTTATATATTCATCAATTTTATTTGACTACATAAATATGGTAATATATAACGTAAGAGATTGTTTGGAAAATAAGGTTTCATAAGCTACAGCAACAAAAAGGTAAAGTAAATAAAACCAAAACTGTGTTAAAAATTATGTAAAAATGATGTTAATAGCTATCAGTTTTAGTTATAATGTATGTTTATAGGCTATATGTATTTTTACTGGCAGCAAGGAGAAACACGTGTTTCATAGAAAACTTGAAAGACATGAACACAAGCGATGAAGCATGTTCGCAAGCAAAGAAAATCCATACTTTTGATATTTATCTATTTTATTATATACAATTTGCTACATGAAAAGTGAGTTATTTCACTGAAATGTTTAATAGATTATGGTAATGAAAGTAGAGAAAACTAATTTTTGAAAAATATTATACTTTTGTGTAAAAAATTTAATGTATTCAAGTTGCTTTTAACTTTTGTTATTGATTCTGTTTGTGTATTCATATCACATTCTGCAAGGGGAAACACATGTTTCATAAAAATTATAGTGCATGTGAAAAGAAACATTTATGTAACAGTAAAATTATTGGATTATTGATATTTATAGATCTTATCATAAAAATATTGTTGAAATGCAAAGTGACTTATTATTAGTCACTGAATGTTTCATAGACTACAATAATGAAAGACATGATAATAAATACAGCAAATAATTTTTTTTATAAAAATATTGCCATCATGAAAATAACTTTACAGTGTAGGCATTGTTATTTTATATGCATATTACAAGTCTCTAAGAGGGATAAATTTTCATAGATATCATGAAAGACGCAACACACATGTAACAAAACCAAATTTAAGAACAAAAATTGTTGCACATCTTTGTTATTTTTCCATTTATACGTCACATCAAAAATATTTGATGAACCATTCATTATCTCTTGGAATTACATGTTTCATACAGTAATGAAATGTATGACATGCAGAAGGATACATTAGGAATTGTACTGTAAACCTATCATAGGTATAAAGTTACATATGTGTGCTTCCTAGATAATATTAGAAAAAATAAAAATAGGTGTTTCATAAAAAATTAAAGGCATAAAAATGAATGAAGACACCAATTTACATATTTTTTATGCAAATAAAGTACTTGTACATTATTGTAATTTTAAGGTGAGGTGATGTTTTTGCATATTTATATTTGTTAAAAAATTTTATGAATATGTATTTTAGTAAAATTATGTTTCATACTATCATGAAAGGCAGAAATACAAGCAAATAATAAATTTACGTGTGAAATATTATTTAAGAAATAAGTATTTTATTTTTCGAACCTGAATTATTCTAAGACAATCTTCTAAAATAAAAATAAATAAATATAAAAAATATGGTAAATTTTATTTGTTTAATGTCAGATTTACCTGTATAAACAAAAATATTTTTTTTTATTTTTATTTTATTTTTTATTTTTTATATTTTATTTATTTGCTTTTTTTTTTTTAAAAACCTTGCTCTGAGGCCTATTTATAAGTACAACATATGTGTGCTCACCAAAGGGTTAAACAAGGAAGGTTTAGTATTATGTCAGAATATTTGGCTTATTTGTAAATTGCATACTCGATTAAGGCAAGCTTCTAAAAATCAATCTTTTAAGCACGTGGAAGATGTAGTGTGATGATAAGTTTGTATTGCCAAGTTGCATACTTTGTTTAATTTGTTTATTAGTTTATGGAAAATGAAAACCTTTAAAAATGATTCTTTAAAACATTTAGGCTTAAGTGTACTGTATGTATATATTGCTACATCGTAAATTTGATTTAAAACTTAGTTATTCAAGCTTCTATAGATGATAATTTTGAACTTGAAATGTGAAGTGCCTGTTTGTATACATTGCATGTAATGGTAATTATTTTAAGTACGAAAGTTAAATTGTTCTGTTTGTATACACTGCATGTAATGGTAATGAAAGTTGAAGTCTTCTGTTGTATTCATTGCCTGCTTGTACATATATCTGGTTTTATATACTTTGTTCACAACTCACAACTGCTTACAAAGATGTTTCTTATAAACTTTGAAGTTTGTAGTGTGCTTTTTGTCACTATAAAAACTATTTATGTTAAACAAGTATATCTGGTAGAACAAACCTCCTTGAAAGTTTATGTAACTTTACAAAAACAAGTTATTATTAAAACTGACAACTTGTATGTGTTAAAAAAAACTGAGTAAAATATTTGGAATAAGAGTTGACAATGGCGATATATTTTGTTTTGTCAGTATTATTTTTTCAATAATTTTATGTAAACTTATTCACGTAAAGTGAAAAAATAGTTATAGTACATAAATGTTTAGTACATAATGCATTTTTACTATTCATTACATTACATTTGAGAAGCAATATTATATAGCTGAGAACTTATAGATTTAAGTGGGATTCGAGCCAGTGATCCTTTGCATACCAGTCAGATGTCATAAATACAAACCACTGTAATGTTATATGGCTATGCTATTAATTAATTTTTGTTGTCAACTGTTTAGTGAGGTTTTCAAAGTTTGTACATTTCTTAGAAGTAAAAATTATACTACCAGTTACGTTTGTTTTTGCTACGCAATGAAATGTATTAATTATGTAGGGTAATGTATTATTAGTATGGATATTTTTGTTCCATATAAACATTTCTAATGTTTGCAAGAACACTGTAATGTACATCTATGTTTACAAAAGTACAAAAAATACATGGCATAATTCTACAACATAGGCCTACTACTGCTACATTATGTAAATACAGTACTTAACTGAAATCTGTATCGAAATAGTTGTTTGTCTGCCACGTCATGCATAATGAAAGTAACTACAAGGTCTCTGATTAAGTAGCACTACCCACTATTTGCATCGACACAGTGCAGGTACCTATCACGAGATCACTTGTATGTCTGTGTGTGCGTAACACAGGTGCAAATTTTACGTTGAGGCCATAATAAATTTTTAATAGGTTCTCTGCTCTGATTATATATCCCAGAGAGTTGCATGTACTGTTTGCAGCATTACTACATTTTACACATTCTGTGATGTATTCTCATCTCGGTAGACTCCATCATATGGCCCTTCCATCTCCCTCTTGATCTTCACAACAACCATTGACCGGACTATCTTCCCCCGCCCTCCCTGTTCTTTCCCTACACTATGTTTCGGTACAAGTGCGAGAAGGCGGTACAGGCTGCTCGCATCGCTTGGCTACCTGAGTCACCATATTCCCCTACCTCTCTCCACTGAGCTGTTGTCGATGCCTCCCTCGTCCATGCTACACACTGCAAAGGCGTTTTGCTCTACAAGTGCTTAGTTACCAAATTGAAAATATATCATTTGATTGTAAAGATAAAATATTGCCACTGCAGACTTTGTTTTGCGTACCCATTACACGCTTGTTGGCAAATCACTGTCAAGACATTTTAATGAAAACCCTTAAAAATATGGTGATTTGAAATTTGTAATTGTAAAAAAAAAAACATTTGTAATTAAGTAACGTGTCAAATTCTCATGTATCAGTCACATATTCTTCAAAATATACAACTCAGCTTTTGTTTCACGTTAATATCACAAAATTTTGTTGCGTAGTATCTAATAGCATTTAGAATTGAAATTCCTATCCCTGAAATGGCAAGGCTGCCTGTCCAGCCTGATCTTAAATCCATTAGTCGTAGTGTCTAAAAAAGATGTCCGTGTAAGGACCTGTCTAGAAGCGAGGCACACTCTCATCACACTGAGTGGGAAGCACCTGCTCCAGCCGAGAAACTGTTACAAAAGTTTAATGGGTGTATGTATTTTTCGTGCATTGATTTAGTGGAGTCACACTTACAAGTTCCCTTGCCTGTAGGCTCCAGGTAGTACACCACATTTCAATTTGAAGGACATGTTTACAAATTTTGCTGCTGCCTTTTAGCATTTGTCACTCCATCTAAGAAATGAAAGCAGCGCTATGATAGGAAATTATGAAGGACGTGACGATCTACGTAGACGATATCGTGGTGGCCTCAGCCACATTGTAAAAGCACATGAAACAGCTAGGCAGGGTCCTAAATCACTTTAAGGACGAAGGGATAATGGCTGATACGGAAAAGTCAACTTTCGTTTAGTTAGAAATTAGTTTTCTACGGCACCTGATTTGCGCTGCCGGAATACGAACAGATCCTCACTGGGTAAATGCGACAGCAGAATTTTCTGTAGCACCACTACAGCGCCTGCTTAAGAAGAACACAACATGGTGTTGGGGGCCGGATCAATAAACTGCATGGGAGGATGTTAAGGCAAAGCTACGCTAACACCCGTACCGAGTCACCCGAATTGAGAACACCCTTTCTATACATAATGTGATGCATCAGGAATTGCTTTAGAAGCAGTACTGTACCACGTAAATGATGCAAGAGAACAGTGTCTGATCTCATCCACAAGTAGAAGCCTTAGGAGCCCTGAAATAAACTACACAATCACAAAAAAAAGAGTTCCGGGTATTAGTTAATGCGTGCTCACAGTTTCAGTATTTGAAACATGGTAGGACATTAGTTGCGCAAACCAACCATAAGGCACTGAACTAATCAACCAATACAGACTCTCACATGGCAAGATATCTGCAGGGGTTCGAACTGGATGTTTTGCGCCACAGTCACCAGTTAGTAGCAGACACACTATCACGTAGGCCGCCTGAAGGAGACAACTACGGAGTAAGTAACAAGGAATTCAATGTTTTAATAGTAGGCCCCTTAAGAAACGTGACGCACAGGGATTGAAGATCCAGTTACTTGAAGGACAGGAAGTAGACCCATGGAAAATTGAAATACGGCGGGCACTTGAAGAAAAACCACGTGAAATCAACACACATCAGAATAACAAGTTCACAAACAGCTGTTGTTCAAGAGACTGAAGTCGGACACTTGGCAACTCAGCGTACCCGTGGCCGATGAAAATAATCTGATAAGGGAATATCATGAGAGACTCTGGCATTTTGGTGCTGTCAAAACATTGGCATCAATAGGAGACATTTTGTTTTTAACGCCATATGGGCAAAGGTTAAGCAGGAAGTGAGAAATTGAGACATTTGCCAGCGCACAAAGTCGAATCCGAGACCGTTCACGGAATAAGCCAGATGAAAGATGTGGCTACTGTCCGTTGATATATACTGCCTGCTTATAGCGTTCCGTGGGGCTATAAATGTATACTGCTGGTACTAGTTGTGTTTACGAAGTATGTACGAATTTTTACGCATAGAAAAGTGACAGCAAGGGCTATCACTGACAAAAAAGTAGTAGGGAAACATTGTCATGAGATCGGTACCTTTGAGACTGTATCGTCTGAAAATGCTGCAGTATTTACAGGAGAGACATGGAGTACGGCAAACATGTCTTTTTACACTGATTGTCCTCGAACCCAGCAGAATGCTCAAACTGATGTGCAGACGTCACTCGTGTTATGCACGTCACTTGAGTGTTATTGAGAGATATTTGAATGAGATATTACACGGAACAACAGAGTTTAGGTCATATGAGATATGCTACGGGAGACCACTACCGCGCTGGATATCGTAGGTAGTTCAATTCCCAGTACAGCATATAAGGGATGAAGAAGAGATATGAAGGCGGGTGCTTTATAGATTGTGACGAGCAGCATACATGAGAATATACAAACTAGAGAATGGACGCGTCCCGGACCTTTACAGGCTGGGGATAAGGTTCTGGTGAGAAAAAACATGCAAATCTCCTCAAATGTGCAAAAAAGTGTGGCAAAATGCCAGACCCATATGAAGGTCCGTTCAGAGTGTAGAGTCATGCTGGGAAAGGCGCATATGAAATAGACTGTGCATGTGGATTAACAAGCAAGAGGATGTACAACACTGACAGACTTACTTTGCCCACAAGGGTAAGGAGGTATACCCAGAACAGGGACATAAATAGTGACATATTTTAAGGAGTGTAACGATGACGGACTGGTGTCCTAAATAATGGAGGTATAGTTTATTTCGTCAGGAAGGACGTGACGAAAGACAAGTGGACTGTCCAAGGGTTGTAACATTATTCGCTGGTGTTCTTTGTTGTCAGTAGCAATTGTAAGAAAAGGTTTGAGCAGCCGCTGTTTGAGGGCTAGACATGCGTCCTACACCATTAGATGAACAGTAGTAGGTTCAATGGTTTGAGAATGAATAATTGCAAGATGCCCTTGCTCCCTACGTAGCTGATCACCCAGGATCTAGGGCACTCAGCTGTCAACAGTTATGTGGTGCGAGTTAGGAAATGATAGTGCGGCAAGCAAGCTACAAATGCAGAAAATTGCCTCATTGTTATATTGATGACAAAATTATTAAACACCTCCAATTCACATCTTGGGTGCAATAGATAATTGAGGGTTGTGAGATGTGCAATTTCATTCATTCATGAAGTCTGTAAATAAATCTATGTATATAATAATGATTGAATTAATCCTAATTGTTCTAAAAGCTTCAATCAAGTTTTATTTAATATTTTAAAATAAACTGTTTTATGTATTGAAAACAACCCAAGTAAATTATATTGATGTTAATTATATATGACTGCAGACAGACATATACAGGGTGTAACAGAAGTGATGGTCAATAATTCACACATGGAAAGTACTGGCCAAAAGAAGCTACGAACGTCCAATAAACACGGCTGCGGAAATCAACCGTAGTCGAGATAGAACACATTGTTTGTTGCAGTTGATCAGTATGTAGGAACACATGGAATTTCTAATCTTTAAAGAAGGTGTTCAAAATGTTGCCCATGCGTCTGAATGCAACATTGAACTTGTCTCTGAAACGAGTTGCGAATCCTCTCAGGCAGTCCTGGTGTATTCTGTAAATGCTGGAAGGCTACTTCAATCCGCAAGCGTAATTCTTCAAGAGAGTTGACCTCAGTAGCATAGACCAGGCTTTTGACACTACCCCACACACAGAAATCCATGGGATTTAAATCCGGTGACCTTGGAGGCCATGACACAGGTCCTCCTCTACCTATCCAATGTTGACCATACCGTCGAGTTAGAAGCCAGTGCACAAGTAATTGAAAATGTGCTGGAGCACCGTCATGCATAAAACACATGTTCAGGCGTTGGTTCAGTGGAACATCATCATGAAGCAGATCTGGAAGTACAGTACGCAGAAACTGCCTGTACCGATCTCCGGTTAGTCTCTGTGGTAGGAAGTGTGGTCCAATTATGCTGTCTCTGAGCAGTCCGGCCCAGACAATCAACGAAAAACGTTGCTGATGTCGTGACACGTGTCGCATTAGGACTGACATCGGCCCAAATGTGACAGTTATGGAAGTTGAAAATGCCGTCACGAGTAAACCCAGTTTCATCCGTGAACAGAATACTGCTTACAAACAGGTGGTTCAAAGTACACTGTTGTTGCATCCATTGGCAGAAATTCTCTCTAGGAGGGAAGTCTGCATTGTTGAGAGCTTTCACACACTGGAGATGATATGAATACAGTAATTGCCTACCTAAAATCTGCCACACACTCATATGACTCAGCACACACTCCTGGATAGCAATCCTCCTTGTTGAAGTACTCGGACGTTCGTGTACAATGTCTAACACCCTTTCCTCAACATCAGGTGTTATGGATCTGGGTCTACCTTCTCCTACATGATGTGCGAAAATCCCACTTTCTCGAAGGCGCTGATGTAATCTCGTAAATGTACATCTGTCGGGCTGCCTGCGGCGAGGAAAAGCTTCTTCATACAATCGTGCAGCCTGAAGTGCACTGCCATTAGCTTTGCCATACATGAAGTAGTCAGCGTACTCTTCATTAGTGTAACCTCCGTCCATGGTGCCTTTACTTTCGTAACTGATTGTCTGTACGGCACAGTGCATGTAAGGAGCGAGGGGAGTAGTTGCGCATGCGTCAACAACCTGATAGGCGAACCCATACCTTGAGATACCAGCGTAATTACCTAGTAATGCAAACGCGTTTGGAGTTGGTTCCCAATTCGACTTGTTACAAGAACTCGACAACAGTTGATTTCGGGACCCATGTTTATTGGACATTTGTAGCTTCTTTTGGCCAGTACTTTCCATGTGTGAATTATTGACCATCACTTCTGTTACACCCTGTATAAAGAATGTGGAAGGAAGAGGCAGTAGGAAAGAGTTATGTTATGAGGCAGTAATGGCTACATGTATCTCAGCTGGTGTAGAGGCATACAGGAAGATGGACACTCTCTCCCCTAAAGGGGGTTACCAGCATTGCTGGAAGGCGGGACTAAGAAGGACATTACGCTGTGACAACAAATTAAAACATATGTAAATAATGAAACTACATTTATGAAACTTTTACATGTTGTTCTAATCAAAATTTCAAATGGATTGAATAAATGATTTGCGTATGACTGAGGAAACGATAAGTCATTGTGTCATGAGGTTGCTGATTGGCTGGTAGTTGTGTCCTCTGAAAATAAAGAGAAGCTCTGTTGCTATGGGGGTATGATAGCACTCTTGCTACAGATGTTGGACGCGGAAGACTTTCATGAGGTTTTTTCTGTTTATTTACTGGGTGTAGGCCTACTTACAAATGGTTAGAGCACCCGATGTTAATGAGCTGACATGAAATCGCTTTTATTGATTGAACTGTAAAAAATATAGAACAGGAGACCATAAATTTCATTCTCCTTACAAGCACGGGGCTACATAGCAGCCAGCTTTTGAAAGTAACTGTGCATGCAATACACCCGTAATGTTGACACTAAGTAATAAGTTGGAGTGTTTTTACAGCATGAGTGAACGGCTGTGCAATGGTACAGATCTGGCTGACAGATGGTCGTAAACATTTGCTGACAGTTAGTAAGCATTACTTTCAGGGAGATCGCTAGCAGATACTGTTAGCCTTTGTGCGGTAGTTAAAAGCAACATTAGTTTAAGAGGAACATAGGACCTCATGGAAGCACGGTGAGCCTTTCTGAAGTCGCTGAGCCATGGAGGCCTGATCAATTCAGTGCAAAATAATCTACAAAAGTTGAGCGAGCTGCATCGGACCCAGAAATGTGCTAAGCAAGGGGCACCTCACGACAAGGAAAGGGACACCAAACAAGCAACACGCACTTTCCCAGTAGACGCATGTGGAATTAGTGTTAGGGTGAGGGGCCAGGTCTGCTAGTCATCCTGCCAATGAAGATGCCACCAGGACATCGGACGAGACAAATTTATGCATCATATTGATTTTAGGCGTCATTACTCAGGTATGATTGGCTTAAATTGCTGGTACAAACACGATGCATCAACACAGTGTCACCTTAAAATAGCATTTTTAAAGCTTGCATCCCTATTTGGTTATCTGTTTTGTTGTTAGGTTATTGTAGGTTATGTCTTATAAGAACACGTGTCGCCACTTCTACCATTTGTTTCACATAATATTATGGTGAGTATGTAGTTTTACGTAACGAGGTTGTGACTTTTAGCTATTATGAATTGTAAGAATGGACTTAAGATTACCCGGGCTATTTTCACGTAATATTTGTGTACTGATACAGCCATGACGCCGACCACATGCACATACGCTGTGGACATTGTTTCAAACAAGCACGCAGAACATTGTAAACAGAAATAGCGCTTCTAGAAATATTTAAATCAGGATATTTATTCTTTTGTATTGTGCATTCACGTAATTTTCACGCCTACACGTATCTAATATAAATTAGAGTAATTTGCTTACGAGGCAGAGCTAATTTTTGAATCAAAGTAAGTACATCTGATAGAGCAGATAGCTTGCGCAGCCATTTTCACCACCCACCTAACGGGACTTTCACCCTCACGGACGCGTATATAAGGTACCTCTCAACAGCCATAAATCAGTGTTCCTAGGGCTCGGTTCTCACTGAGCTCACATACACCTAGGGTAGTGGCAATAGCCTGCCATAAGGTGACCTAAACCCTCAATCCTTCCCCACGGTTGTGGCAATAATATGCCACCTAAACCCGCCCTCCATCTTACCCTCAACTCTCCTCCTATCCAGGGGTAACCTGCCACATAAACCAGCCCTCCTTCTTACCCTCAACACTCCTCCTATCCAGGGGTCAACTGCCACCTAAACGCGCCCTCCTTCTTACACTCAACTCTCCTCCTATCTGGAATTGTTGCGGTAACCTGCCCCCCAATACCCTAGCTCCTTCCTCACGGGTTGTAGTGGTAACCTGCCACCTAAACCCGTCCTCCTCCTTACCTGTAACTCTCCTCCTGTCAGGAATTGTGGCGGTAGCCGGCCACCAATACCCTAGCTCCTTCGTCACAGCTTGTGGTGGTAGCCTGCCACCTAAACCCGCCCTCCTTCTTACTTATAAATCTCCTCCTGTCAGGAATTGTGGCGGTAGCCTGCCACCAATACCCTAGCTCCTTCCTCACTGCTTGTGGCGGCAACCTGCCACCTAATCCCACCCTCCTTCTTATCCTCAACTCTCCTCCTATCCGGGGTTGTGGCGGTAACCTGCCACCACCTAAACACGCCCAGTCTGCCACCTAAACCCGCCCTCCTTCTTACCCTCAAATTTACTCCTATCCATGGTTGTGGCGATAACCTGCCACCTAATCCCACCCTCCTTCTAACCTTCAACTCTCCTCCTATCCGAGGATGTGGCGGTAGCCTGCTGCTCTTGCCTTGCTACGAGGTTCACACACTTCTGCTACCTCGTGTGAACTTAATGATTAATATTTACATTTTCGAAATGGCACAAACTTTAAATTATACAAAACAAATAATGTTACATATTTTACATTCCTCCATTTGGAGTTCTTAAGTGTCTGTTTAAATAATGAAAGTAAACATTACATTGGGCACTACCATGGCTGCCGACTCAAATGTCCTTCGTGCCCCGATGTACACTGTCTGTAATAAACACAAATACCCTTGTCGAAGAACATGCAAAATACCTTGCATGGTGCAAACAAATTACGTGACAGTCTGTGTTTAAGGGTGGGGCTTGTTGCTGTGGCACATCTTGCACTATTATGGACTTAACCCATTTGCTGTCCATTTGGCCAACGTCATATTCTTTTACTCTCTTTACGTTTAACATATCTTCAGTAAATTACTCTTGTATCTCTTGCAACATTTATCTATTACTTATTACAATTAAAAAAAATACTTAGTGCGTAAGTTTTATATTAACCATTATTAAACTGTACATATTTATAACTATTTACAATTAAAACAGAAAGAATTGTGCACAAGTACTCAGGATGGTACTCTCAGATAGAAACACACACACATACGACGAACACATTTCTCCGCGGACGCGCGGTCACAACGTTTCACAGACTACATCTGCTTCATCACATGAATGGAGGCGTACTGAAGTCTATTGTCCAGCGGTGGTTGGTAATCAGTACACCTAGCGGCCAGAGGGCAAACTAAGGTGTGGCGGGAAGTTTGAAATGTGGGTTTGTTATCTGAGGTTAAGGCCAGGTGGCTGTCTGGATTTTGTGATGTATTGATGTGCCAGTTCACAGTGTCTTAATTCTGCTTTGTTTTTGTTATTCAACTGTGGTAGGGTCCTCACCACTCTGGTTGTATTACAGGATCAAAGTTGGAGTTATGAAGTGCTGCATGTGCAGCAACTGGCTTCTCATGTGGATCAACCTCCACTCCAGCTATGACATTTTTGGTGTCAGCTCTGTGGCCATTCATCCACTGTCTGAGAGTATTGGTGGTTAGGCCGATATACTCTGCATTGCAGTGATTGCACTGTAGCTGGTAGATGAGGTTTTCAGTTGCACAGTTGTAGCTTCCTGGTATGAGGTAGGTTTGGTTTGTCTGTCTGCTATTGAATGATGTGGAAGGTTGATGTATATAGCACAGGAGCCACAGCGTGGTTTATTACAAGGGTGAGAATCCCTGGGGGTGGTTCTATCATCCGATGTAGTAATGGCTGGCAGTTTGGGGCGAACCAGTTTTTTACGGAGGTTGGGGGGACGTTTGAATACCAGCCTTGGTGGTTTAGTGAGCAAGTTTTGGGTGAGTGGTGAGGAGGCCAGAATTTTGTGCCCACAGTTCAGTGTTGTTTTGAGTTTGTGCAGACCTTCGTGGTATGGGACAACCAGGGGGATTTCAGAATTACCAAGCTTGGTTGAGTCGTCACTAGTTGTAGTGGCTC
>PNEQ01077489.1:0-32146 GCA_003012365.1 Medauroidea extradentata | reverse complement strand
TGTGATATTTCATTTACACAAAACACTCGAAGCACAAACACAAGATTGGGAGGACAAACCCCAGGCTCCTTGGAGTGCAGAGCCGGGCAGCGGCTCTTTACCATGGGCCACCACTAGGTCCCTCCTAGTTGCCCCCAAATCTCAGGCCTACGCCTCAATATGTGGCTGAAAGGAGGTCTTAAAACTTTGGCAGCTGTATGTTGTACACTGACATGCCTTCTGCGGTCTCAAATCTCCAAAAACAACAAAATTAAGTTCTACTATTGTCCATTACAGTTAAAAAAAAAAAATGAACCCAGGAGCATACTCCTACTTAAAGCAAAAAAAAGATGGTCTGGTGAGGCCAGTTACTTTACAGTACTATAGTCTGTCTCACATAAGAATTCCATTTTTTTGACAGTTCTGAAGACAATAATAACATGCACAAATTTCTACAGAAAAATACTTTCTATTTTGATGTAATGCAGTCTGAAAACTAGTTGAGTGTGTTTGTGCAAAAATCACTTGTGGCAGAGGAAAACACTGCTTGTTCCATGGCAACAGCAGTAAAAATGAATGTGAACATAACTGTCAAAAAATGGAATTCTTATGTGAGATGGACTATATTTTGTAAATAAATTACTTTTTATCATCCAAACATGGGCGGCAGAAGGATTTTTTCGTCAGTAGGAGGTCAAAATTCAAAATCGGAAAATGTGTATGTAGTATTAAAATTGAAAACATTTTGAAAATTTAAAATTGAAATTGTTATCTTATGGAGGAGAGGGAGGGCGTGACTTTGAACACATGGCATGACTTAGGTAAAAAAAAAATTATTTGCGTATATGGTAGGCCTGAATAAAAAAATTTACTTGCAGTAAATTTCAAATAATAAATATCCGCGTGACATTTATTTCACTAATATTTACTCTCAGTTCACAAACATTGAAAATAAAAATAGTGTCAAATGCTAAGGATGTGAGAAGAAACAGCAAACAAACAGTCAGTATTTTACGCCATGCCTATTTTTTTGAAGGGAAACCCTTTCTTTACAACATGCGGTGGAATACTTTTTTTTTTTATTTCAACCCACACCGGCCGCAGACGTGAAAACGCCAGAAAATGAATCTCAGGTATTAGGCGAACATGTAAGGAAAGGAGGTCGGTCAAAAGCGCGGCGTGGTTCAGGTGACGCACACCTCTGAAGAATTTATAAGCGCCTGATACCTGGTACGTGGCGTGGACGTTACGGCTGCAAGACGTGTGTAGTTTATTTGTGTGGCAATTTATCTATCTATCAGGCGCTTATAGTAAAAAGAAAAGTTTTATTCAACACAAAAATCATTGTGAAATAGTATTTAACAGAATTAATGTTCAATCAAACAGGCACTACTTATCACACGATCGAATGTTGCTTAAATTTTCTTTCAAATTTACTGAATTCAATTTTTCGAATGTCATGTGACATCATACAGACGTTATGACCGCGACCATTTTATCTTTCAATTTATTGAATGTCATGAATTCTTGATTGAAAATATTCAAGCGTATAAAAGAGGTTTTCCTAACATTATTAATTCATATTCAAATACAATAAATATGTAGGCCTATTGTATTCTGTATGCCAAATATACTATATTATTAATATATACAAAATAATAAGAAATTTTGCATTGGCTAAAATAAGTATTTTTGTGTCGTGCAGAGTTTGTAGATTTATAAAATAGCTACATTATTTATTTTGTTCCTCAATTGTTTATAAATCGTGTGATAACTTTTCAAGTTGTACCTTCAATGTTTATTGAATCAACTTTCTTGCATCGTCGTGCTATTCAATAAATTGAATTCAGTAATTATTTGATCGTGTGAAGTGGCCTGACAATTATTTTATTAAATATTTAGATAGTTCGTGCGTATGTATGTATGTACGTATGCATGTGTACATGTATATAAGACGTACGATTTCTATACAATTGTACAGAATGTTTGGACCAAAATTATAGGAATTCCGGAAAGCCACAGCCAATCTTTTATTTACGTTCCAGAGCTTACACTGGAAAAATAATGGATCAAATTACATTCAAATTGTAAAGGGAAAGTAAAAGAAACGTTTATAATAAATTAACACTAGAAAAGTAAATACGAATAATATTATTATGAAAATTTGTTTACAACTGAGGAAATAAACAGCCCCCAAATATTATGAACTTTTTTTAAGTAAGAAAATTAGGTTCACCTGTACCAATTTTCGTCTATCGATACCGTTCTAATACAGTAACACCTAATTCAGAAAATTAAAAGTTTCAGCAAGTGTCGGAACCGAACCACTTGCCTTTTGCACCAGTAGATTATTCTACTACTAAACCACCGACGGTTTTTGAAAAATGTTTCTTATCAAATTTGTTACTTGGCATGATATATGACTTAAATATTCTCTATGAATGCAACCTCGCTGTACGCTGTACGTTTTAAAGCATAGACTGTTTATCGTTCAATCAAACACGATATGAAATCATCAAACTTATAGTATTTCACAAAAATATAATATTATGATTTTATCTCACGTTTTCATTCACTTTCTCATACCTTTTTGGCCTTTTTCTCGTGCGCAAAAGCCAAACGATGAAGCGGCCTTCATTGAATGGACAGAGCGCAAACCTCTCACAACTTTATATGCGCCTAATACCTTCGAACTGTGCGGCCCGTCCAAGCCTGCACGCGCGCGCACACACACCGACGATGTTATTAATAATCATTTACTACTGCGTTTCTTTAATTTCCTTAGTATAAATTCGAATTTGTTGTGAATTTAGTATCTACCTGTCTTGTGATGCTTGTGGCAATTATGCATGCCCGCCTGTAAGACTATTTTGTTTTTAATCGTCCTGTCTCCCTTAGAAGATTACTTTTTGCTCGAGACCTTTATCGTGTTCTGACTAGTCTACTATATTTTTTAAAAATTAAATATATATAAAAATGTTAATAAAATAACAGAAAAATGAGGAAATACTATACTACTGTTGACGTGAACCTGAGTCCACGTTAATATTCTGGACCGTTTGCTCTGCTGTCCTCCCGAGCGAAGGTCCTGCATTCGCGAGTTCACGACCCGACGAGGCTACTCCAAGCTCCAAGTGCCACGCCATACAAACCTATAGCTATATATAGTCTGTTCACTATAAACTTAGCACTCGGCAGAACGTGTAATTAACTAAAAATATGTTGTATTGAGTCAATTGATGTTACGTTTTGAGAGTGTTGAAACGTTTACACTGCTTTTTAGTTACATGGAAGACAGGGGCGTCATTTCAGGTTTTTCTAGGGGGGGGGGGGCAAGATTTCGTTTTCTGGCGACAGTGACCTTGTTGCATCTTTTTTCTTAATTAAGCATGTATACATTAGATACTTTAATAATAAAACTTCAGTGTTATGTCCTTAAGTTAGCAATATTTACATTTAAAAATACAAAAAAAAATATATATTTATACACATAAAATTTTAAATCCAGGGGGGGGGGCATATCCCCCCCCTGTAGCCCCAAATGACGCCCCTGATAGAAGATTTAATTTAAAAAAGAAACAGTAAAGATGGCTGCAAAACTGCTGAAAGAAATCATAATGCAGTGTTCACTTTATCATGAACGACCTATAGTAACCTTCCAATCGCACTGGCATTGAGTACGGCAGATAGGGAATATATTAATTAACGGTCACACATGCCTTAATTAACATATATGCCGGGAAACCTAGCAACGAGCGTGAGAAGCATGAATGAGGCATGTGTACTATGGCAGTTGCCGACATAACACATATATTGCGGCATCTGCTTACTCAGTCTACTAACGCCAATTATTTTGTAGTTATTTTTCTTAATGAGAGTGTATTGTGTGCATTACAATTTTAGTTTTTATCTGTTTTTGTGTGCGTAAGTTTTGACGGGCACTGCCGCGCTACTAGAGCGCGTCCCGTCACTTTTTCGGCAGTCCTGCCCCAGACATTCAAGGGAGCAAATTTGCGGCAAGGGAAGGTTCGCTCCGTGACGCCATCTTTTGTCTGCTCGTGTCGTGATTTGCGTTGTTCTGCAGATTGGCAAAGCATTATATCAGTAAGAAAATAATACATGTACATACTACTATTTTATTTTACATACCACGGCCGCTTCAGGCTGATGCTCGAGCCTTCAGTCGTATGCGAGCTTGATGCAGTGGTCGTTTTCAGGGCAGGGCCGTCATCTAAGGTTTTCCTTGGACATTGACCTTGTTGTATCTTTTTTATTAATTCAGCATGTATAAATTAGAAACTTTAATAATAAAACTTCAGTATTATGTGCTTAAGTTAGCATTATTTAAATAACAAAATACAAAAAATATATTTTATGCACTTAAAATTCTAAAACCGGGGGGGGGGGGGGTATTTTCCCCCACTGCCCACTTAAATGACGCACCTGTTACAGGACATGGGCACCCATTCATTTTCGAACATTTTCGAACTGCGCATGCGCAAGGACGTTATTTTTCACGAGTCGCCATATTTTGGGTGGCACAACAATAGCAGAAAGCAATGTAATTATGTACTTTTTTTACAAAAATTCGCGCAAATTTTCTATTTGAATCGTACACAACAGTTTACAATTGCTTCAGAAATATAAAAAAAACCTAATTAGCTCTCGCTGTGTGTATGTACTTTATAAACTTGATGAATTTAAATAAAAGTTTCTTACCTGTTCAAAGATAATCCTCCGCAACGATCGAATATGTTTGTAAGGCCAAGAACTGCACAAACTTTCATCATAATGTGTAGTTAACAAAAAACTAAAACATTTTCATTCAGCTCAATGCTGTGTTTACATTTTTTTGCCACCACTAGCTCTAACCTTGTCTTTAAACGTCGTCTGTTGGCCGGCTTCAAATTTGCTCAAAGGCTTCTACTCCATAGACTGGTTGGAAGCCGAGTATTTGTTTTCAGGACATGGAGATTCTTTTGTCGTTCGGCAATTCATTCTTTTAAGTTAAAATCGAAAAACCTATCTCCATGTCCTAAAAAACACTATAAGGTTTCAAATCGCATGCGACTGAAAACTCGAGAATGTCCCACGGAGGATTTTTTTTTATTTTTTTTGTTTTAAGTTAGAAGAATGAAAAGCCGAACGATAAAACAGTCTCCTAATTCATCAGTACCATGGTCGTAGAAGAACAGGTCTGGACACACGTATATCTAACAATGTATTTTGCTTGACCCCCTTGTTGTTTGGCTGTAGTTCGTCAAGTTACCGAGAATGTTGTACGTTTTGGCGCTGTAATCCGGGCGGTCGGACTCAAACTCCGCCCACTTTTTTCCATCGGTAACATTAAAAAATGTATAAATATTTCTGGAGCCATGAATTAAAATTGTGAGCGAAGGAAGTATTTGATAAATTTATAAAAATACGTTTTGATAAATTGTTTATCTTAGTGGGAGGGAAGTGGGCGGAGTTTGAGCTCGATCGCCCGGATTACAGCGCCAGAAATATATATATATAGCATTATCAGTGACTTGGTGAACTGCAGCCAAACAACAAGGGGGTTAAGTTTCCAGGCGAGTGTCCAGACCTGTTCTTCTACGGTCGTGGTCAGTACACAAAATGGAAACACGAAACATTTCACAACATAAATATAGTTCGGCTACTTTCTTTCGGGATAAAAAAAAAGTGTTAATCAAATTAAAATAATTTTAACTATCGTAAACATAGGCGTGAATGACAAACCGTGAATGAGAGAAAAATACGTGGGCTCTGTTTTAAAAATTGTTTTGATATTGCTGTAAATAAATTAGGAAGTCAACATAACAACTATAGTCTTATTTAACTTGCTCAAGTTCTCCATCCTAACTTGCAACGGCTACGAAGTAAATTAATAAATAAAATCACACATTCTATGTTTTAATTACGGTACACAAATTAACGCGGTAACGTTTTCCGCTGAATTATATGAAATGTGTTTTAATATATTTATATAAAGTAGACTCAAACTTAAAACTTAATTTGATACAAGGATATATACAAAGGTTACATACATTTGATTTTTGTATTGAATTGAATATATGATACAAAGACTCAGTTTAATTAAAAGTAAATTATAACTAAGGCCACGAATTTTTCACGAAAATTATTTTGTTCCCGGTTGTTTCATTGTCTTACGTGCACATCGGCAGTTCCAAGTTCTACTATAGGCCGTTCACAGAAAAGTGAGCACTGCGTAAAGTTTTCTTTCAGCCGTTTTGCAGTCATCTTTAACTATTGTTAATATTAAAATTTCCATGTTACTAAAAACAAACCAGTGTAAGTGTTTCACCCCTCTCAAAAGTTAACGTCTATTGACCCAATAAAGCAAAATTTGAATTAATTACAAGTTCTGCTGAGTGCTGAGTTTATAGTGAACAGCCTGTACATGGATATTGGCAGTGTGACTTTGTGAGGTGACGTCTCACAAAATTTGACTGGGCCAATCACAATATGGTTACTGCGACACTGCACGTCTTTGATTGGCGGGTAGACACGTGACAGTTAAAACATACAATCACTGATTATAAAGCAGACCTTCAGACTTTCACGTGGGAAACAAACCAGGGCAAAATTATTTTCACGAAGAGTTCTTGGCTCTAGTTAAAAGTGATAATTATTACTTTTTCTCTCTCTCTCGAAAAAAAAAACACTAGCATTGCAAATCGAACTGAAAGTTTTGAAAACACTGTCGACTCGAGAAGACATCTTAAAAAAAAAAAAAAAAAAAAAAAAAAAAAAAAAAAAAAAAAAAAAAAAAAAAAAAAAAAAAAAAAAAAAAAAAAAAAAAAAAAAAAAAAAAAAAAAAAAAAAAAAAAAAAAAAAAAAAAAAAAAAAAAAAAAAAAAAAAAAAAAAAAAAAAAAAAAAAAAAAAAAAAAGTTATTTTATTCAAATTGATTGGTATACCGTTCCTACACTACATAACTTCACTTTACGTGTGCCATGCAGTAAGTTCACCCTTTTAAAAATGAGTATTTTAAAAAAGACACAGACAATATCTGACATTTTGAATCTTTTGTTCCTTTTGTAGATATTTTAAACACAAAAACATTACTTAATGGATCTAAAAAAAAATGACAAGCAGAAGCCCGTGACATGTAGATACAGTGTGAATTTTCAAATTTATTTATGTTCAATGGTTTTCGTGACTTATAAGAGCTGAAAACGTACATATTTTTACTTTGATTTCATACAAATATAAAACTGAGATTTTTCCCCACTTGGACGCCATTAACAATAGTTAGTTTTAACAATAGATACTTTAATTTAGTATGCTCTTGCACTAAATTGTGTGTTCTGAGGTTGGTATTAGTGAGGCGGGAATCGTAGCCTACAGCACGCGCCATGTAAGTTGGCGGGTAACGAGCTGGGATGTGTTGCATATAATATTACTACAGTTTTAAATTCGAATAGCTAATTTACATAGGTCCATTTCATTCTGGTATTTATAGGCTACCAGGTGTTTCTGCAGCGGCCTGCTTCTTGGCTTCCTTGAATGTGCCCTTCACTCAGTAGCTGCCACTCGCCATCTAAGCTGGCGCGCAGTTGTTTTTCGGCGAAAATATGGTTTTTGTTGCTTAACGGCTGACTTATTATTTATATGCAAGTTTATATTTGCTCGAAAAAATTACTACCAAATTGTAAATACACTCCCCCCCCCCCACACTGTTATGTTAACAGCGTTAATCTGAAATCAAATAAAGCGTGCTGGTATCTGTCGGCTCAGAGTGACAACACCGCCATATTCATATACATGCACAAGCAACGCCCCTTGGCACAATTTTCCTGTATTTGTTTACAAGGTATTTATTTGTTTACAGCCAGCGAAGTTTTAAACCATCACGCTTATATTTATTCTGTGCTTGTGTTGTGTGTTGTAAAAAGAAAATGTAAAGCTTTCTCCTCTAAAACACTAAACTTCGTTTTTGAAAGTATAAAGCATACTTTATTTGTATTACAGGTTGTATCAAATTTTCATGATGTTGAGCTTATATTTCTGTTAAATAGTGCAGATACTGGAAGAGGATGACAGGTTATGTCAATACGAATGTAGAAATAACTGTAAGAAACTGTTAAGTGCGCCGCCTACCTTGCGTGTTAGAGGCTATAAGGGCGAACTTGAAGCTCGCATCAAATGTTTCATCTCCACGAGGCAGGCGCTGAACTAGCGTACAAGATTCCCGCCAATCAAGTTTTACTATGAGCCTATATATAATTATATTGGTGGAAAGTCGGTAGTAATGTTCAATGAACTATTCCATCTGAGTATCGCATATATCTGGTCAAAGGGACCTCTATACCCTGCAAATAAGTTGTTTTAACAAACTCCCTTCACACCTAAACAACATCACATCCCCACATGTATTTTATTAGGAGATAAAACCATTTCGAATCGACCAGTGTTTTTATAATGTAAACGATTTTTATATGCAAAGGTAAATTAACAGATGCCAATCCATCCCTCTTTTGTGATTATGATTGACTTCAATACACCCAATATTCAGGCAGAAAATGAATATCTAAACAATGTGTTGTAAAAGTGTTGTGTTACTGAAATATTTTATTGTTTTGTATGCTTTTTGTTATGTACATACTGTAGTATAGTTTCTTTTGACCATATCCCGTAATACTAGTACTAATTATAATATATATGTAGTCCAGTGGATAAATGAAATGAATTTGTAAGTACGTAACGTAGTACGACAGTCTGAAAATGTCGTTGTTAGCTCTCTTGTAGGCTTATAAACGGTGTTTTTAATGAGCATGGTATCTTAACAATGAGGTTCCTACCTTGTCCGAAGCGTGTTTTCTTTTCGTGTATTGGCACAATTGATATATGTGGGATAATTCCGTAAAAACGTATTTTCTAACACATTGCAGCGCACCTGAGGCGTGAGGTAGGCGGCGCTCTTAAGAAATAACAAATGCATGACTCATCAAAAAATATCTCTTAAACTAAGAAGATTCTAAATACCGTAGAAAATAAGATGAAAAACTGACAACTGACTATATAATACTCTTAAATATTTTGTGCACTCTATTTTTCAAAGGTTACGTTCACTGGTCTTGGATGTTACTAATTTGGCACTACTGAGGCACAACGATGGATTCACCTACCATGTTCGCTGTTAAGCCAGTTTACTTAATTGGCACGGAATACAACCGAACCTTGAGAGAGTCGTGCTGGAAAAGTGATAACAAAGTTTGTGTGGCGAGAAAATGTGAAGAAAAATCTGTCAGGTAAAAAAGTATGACGACAAAAAAACGTAGGTAGAACCACGAGCTTGTCGTGAAATAATTTTTGTTCCCAACATTTTATTATTTTTTGCAGAATGTCTTTGTTCACTCTACGAGTTTGTCCATGGCCGTCTTTAGTAGAAGGCCGGAGTCTTGAATGTGGCAACACTGCATCGGGGGCCTGCTGCTTGTCACTTCTTGGCCACCCTAGTCTCTGCAACGTTAAGGTTAATTCTACTACAGGTTAGAAAGGAAATGTTTTCTCTTATGGGAGAGCTTGGTGCAGGGAAAATTCTGCCGCTAGTTTCGCTGCTATCGCTCAGGGACCAGAAAATTATAAAAACTGTTGTAAAATTAAATGTAAATAAACTCTGAAATAACAGAGGTCATTTAACTTAATTTTAAAGTGAAAATAACCCAATTTCGCGTTTAAAATTATCAATTTTATGTAACTTAAAATTCAGGAAAACACTGCGATCGGTCAGTTTGCATCCATTAGCGATACCAGCGCTCAAGCGGCATAAATTTCCCCTGTGCCAAACTTATAACATTGATATTTCTAACCTGTAGTAGAATTAATCTTACTCCGGCCTTCTACTAACGACGGCCATGGTCTACGGCTCAGGCGGGTCTCTCATTTGACTGCACCAATCAGAATAAACATATTAATATGGTGCAAACTTAAGTTCCCTCCTACTACTACTTAACCATTGGTACAAGGTGGCTACACATTGCAACAAAGATAATTCCCTGATTTCGGCGACAGAAAACTTACAACTTCCTTGATTTAGAACAAGCAGGAAAACAACTTATTTTCGGAATATATTCATAGAATTATCTAATAAAGGTAAATATATCAAGTTTGTCTAAGTCTTAAGCTAGCGAACTTAACAAAAATTAAGCGTAAATAACAATAGCAATTAGTAGGGACGCGAAAAATTTGCGTTTCTTTTAGACACAGCAACTGTAAGTTCGTGCCACTTTCATTGGTCCTTGACTTACATCTCGTGTAAGTCGCTGAGCCGGAAGCTTTATTGTGAATCTCAATCTTTACCGCTAGTGAGTGGTGACGAGGTGAGTACGGAGCAGCACTGGAATGACGGGGCGGGGGAAACGGGAGAGAATCGAGAAGACCCACCCGCCAGCAGCAGCGTCCGACACGATTCCCCTCCGTCGGGAATCGAACCCGGATCGCCTTGGTGGAAGGAGAGAGGTCCAACCCCGCTCTACTATTCATGATGCGTGTTCTGATTATGGTATTAGGGGGGGGGGCAGGGGCATTGTTGCACGCGGTAGTGTTTGGGGGAACAAGTACGTCCAGTGGCTAATATGCCGATCATCAATTTAAATACCTTACAGGGAATGGTAAGGGGGTGAGGGAGTGAAATCCGGAGGTACTCCCCCGGGAACATTTTGAATTTGAGATGAAAAATAGGACTATTTTAGGAGTATTCATACGTGAACTTTGAATATGCGCCTGGTAGGAATATTAATATATTAGCAGTTTTTTTAATATTCCCTTTGAGAGGAAAATGAAGGCGGGAATTGTAGTTCACTTCGAGCGTCTTCACTGACGATACTACGAGACTCCATGTTTAACATAGGAGTAAGATCTGTGTGTTAATATGCTTCCTGACAAGACGGGACATGCAGTAAGATGAAGGGTGGTTATACAGCAGGCGGAGGGCGACAGGCTTCCACAACCTGCCTGCAGAGGTGCTGGTGAGGGTGTTCTCGCACTTCAGTGAAGAGGAGATAGCAGGAGTGTTGGCTAGAGTGTGCAGACACTGGCGTCTAGCTACGTCACATCCTTCCTTGTGGCGCAGTCTACACTTCCACGGCTCCAGTCCGCCTCTGGCTGACGTGTGTCGTCTGCTGCACTTGTCTCCAGAGTTGAGGGCCGTACACTTCGTCTCCGTGCCGGGCGTGGTGCGGGCCCTGCGTCAGCTCTGCAGGTACTAGTAGCCATCATCTCTGTCGCAATATTGCCCGTCTACTGGCCGTGTCTTCGTGTGAGTGAGGCACGGCCCAAGGGCGTTGTTGACAGGCTCCTCTGGTGCTCTAAAGCAACACACTGAAACGGGATGCAGTGGTAATGAGAGTGAGAGCTTTTGATACGTACTTAACATCGAGGTCTTCAGTGCTGGTGAGTGGTGATATGATGTATGGAGCAGCGCCGGAATCAAATGGCGGGCGAAACGGGAGATCCCCGAGAAAACCCGCCGACCAACGGCATCGTCCGGCATGATCCCCGCATGCAAAAATCCGGAGACCAACCCCGCCGGGAATCGAGCCCAGATCGCCTTGGTGGGAGGCAAATGGCCTGACCATTCGGCCACCGCGGCCTTTTGGAGTGGTAATGTAGATCACTCGCCTGACTGACACTTTCAGAGGTGACCCCATATTTTTTACGCTAGAAAGTTTTAAGCAAAGTCCATTACATTTTTATAAAGTGTTTCATACGAATCCTGTGAATAGTTTATCAGTAACAGGTTGAAATAGCTGTTTTTGGCCATTTTGGGGACTCCTAAAAGATTTTTCTAGTTGAGGTGAAGCTTTGAAACTAAATTTTCGTCATTGTTCAAAGTGTTTTTTCTTTCGCAAGTAGACACACTGGGCACATGTAGAATAATTTAATAAACAAATGTATTTACCCACACACTGCAAGTCATTTTACGTGTCTAGTAGGCAGCACCCTTAAGGGTTCTACCTATCTGGTTTGCAGCTACAAAGTGTAAATGCGAAATTATTGACAAAATTAAATCATTTTCAAGTAGATCAATTTGTAAAATAACTCTTCCAAACAAAATATCTCAAGTGCACCTCCTACCACGCCCTTAAAATACGTTGCATTTTGTTCGTAAATACTGTTTTTTTTCTTTTAACTATTACACATGTGCCCATTGTGTCAATGTACGAAAAAAAAAAAACTTCAAACTATGACAAAAAGGTAGTTTCAAAGCATCACGCCAGTTCGGAAAATCATTTTGAAGACCCTCAAAATGGCTAATTTTACCTGTTGAATTTGAAAAATGTCTAATGGGATTCATGTGGAACTAATCTAGAAACATGCAGTGGACTTTGCTTAAAACTTTTCACCAATAAAAAGATGGGTTCATCGCTGAAAGTGTCAGTCAGGAAGTGATTTACGATATCACTGCACGTCATTTCAGTGTCTTGCGGTAGAGGGGATGCCACACCAGACAAGCCGGTCAACATCGCCCTTAGCGCAGTGCCTCACTCATACAAACACAAGGCCAGTAGACAGGCGCCTTAAAATCTTCGGTTTGGAAGATTTACTTTTCAAATCCATAAACTAAAAATAATTCAATTTTCCCATTAATTCCTCATTTACACCTCATAGCTGCAGACTGCATAGGTAGAACTATAAAGTGCCAGGTTTCCAGCTTGGTATGAGGCGAGTATGGAGTAGCGTCAGAATGAAGGGGCGGGGGAAGCAAGAGATCCACGCCAACCAACGACATGCTGCATCAGCGCTGCAGAGAATCGAACCCATCCAGCTTGTTAGAAAGTGAGAACCCTAGCCAATGTGCCACCTGCCCCAACCACTCAAGTTTAAGGAAAACAAATGACATGTATGTGCAAGGGAAAATTACTGCACATATACAACATGTAGAAAACTTGTGGCTGTCCACAGGAAAAAGGTCCCTAACTTTATCCAGACTGATAGGCTTACGATTTTTTAGAAATTTACTTAAAAATACTAAATTTCAGGAAGAAGATAGTTTACAAACCTTTATTTTAATTTGTTTGAAATCAAAATTAACGAATTTTGTAACACTGCCTTTATAAGAAAGTATTTTTTTAAACTTAAAGGATGACATATAAAATTATTTACTTGGCATTACAATTTAATTTAATTCCCTATGTGAAATTTAATCCTGAAAACAGTAGTGGCAATGACAGTAAATTTGCACTTTCAAGTAGTCCTGTTTTATCCACGTTGCTCTTTTTATCTCTGCCGAACTTAAAAATCTACTCCGTGAAGAGCACATCCCTTGTCATATGGATAGTAACATTTACACAAATAATTCCAAACAATTGTGGAAAATTATCAGACAATGTATCACCTGACACTTGCCAGGTACATTTACCTTTATTTAAAGCGCAAGAATAATAACCTCAAAGTACTTCTGAAGTCGCTTCAAGGTAGCGATTACTTCACAGGACATCAGACGTGCATAACTGTACGCAAAAATTATGCTGATAATCAACTATAATTGATCATTATTGTTATCACCAGTCCCCTCTTTGATTGGATATGGGACAAGGCTTGGCCCAGGCAGTTTAAAAAAAAGGGGGATGTCAAAGTGGTTTATTGCCGCCAGCATCCCACCTCCCCCCCCTTTTTTTAAATTTTACTTGAGGGCGGCACAACATACTACGATCATGAAGAGGCATGCAGACGTTTAACAATCCTGATTTCATTCGGAAAGCATTCCATGTTTCGTCACGCAGTTAAGCTACAAACAAAACATTTGAAGATCCTTACACAGGTCTATTTATTTACCGTACACTACTTTCATTTCTAATAAGTTTCACAGCAATATTTATGTAAGAGTTTTCATTTTCAGGAGCCTTTGGATATAATAGGCATGTAGAGTGAACCTTTACCTTTAATAGCTTACGATAAAAAGATAGTGTTGTCGCTGAAAGCCCCATAGTAAAACCGGTTCAGCGGAAACCTTGCACGCAAGATCAGCCCTTGACTCGTTGAGGTGGTGCGGCATTTGATGCTGCTTCAAGGTTGACCTTATATTTCCATCACTCCAGAGCCTTTCATGTGCAGGTAGGCGGCGCCCTCAAGACAAATGAAGCATATAGTTAGCTTTGACATTAACATTACAGCAATAAAACACATTTTCCAACCAATGAAAAACCTATTCTTCAAAGATACCAAAGCGCTGCCAACCGGGGCACTTGTCCCCTCCCCTCACTCCTTTAGATCCGGCCCTGGTCTGGGGCTAGTACATATTCAGTAATATATACAAGGTTTGTGGACGTATTGTGTAGGTGCAACCCTCGCCTACAGCACATCTCGGTGAAGAACTGCACGCAGGAGGGAGAGTGGATCCCCGAGTCTGTTCTCAAGAACCTGGTCATGTCGTGCCGTGAACTACGCTCCATTAACCTCAAAGGCACACACTTCCGCACTACTAGGTATGTTCGCTCAGTTTTGCACTCTTCAGCCTGACACGTACGTACATAAGTTATTTCATTTCAAAATGGTCTCTTGCAGTCCAAAGTACTCCATAGTACTATAGCTTGTTCGAGATAAAGCGAGCACTAAAAATTTAACCTCTGAAAAACATCACGAGACAGTACTGCATATAATTCAACATTAACTATAATACTCTTACTGCTTGTATGGTTGGCAGCGAAATTACGCAATATAGTTCAATGTATTTTCCTACTTAAAAACAATAATACTGAAACAAATTAATCAAAATTTACATAATTATAATTCATATGATTAATAAACATTTTTTTATGAAATTATATACGTACATACCGACTGCACAATTTATCTTACACACGTAAACATTTAGTGACGAGTCCAGAGAGGTTTGGCTTTTCCCGCCGTTAGTCGTTAGGCACGGAAAGATACAAAATTGGCTGAAAATAAAACTTCAGCATAGCTTTTTTTAGTGCTCAGTTTATCCCGAACTGCCTATACCACAGTTCTAACCATTATTTTAAGGGCGGAGGTTCAAATCCCGAGCAGAGACTATATGATTCTACGTTTACTCAGTGTAACATACATAAAACAATAATACTTTGATGTAGTACGCAAGAGAGGATTTTCTCCGTGCTATGTAGCTACATCGTGCACGAAAAACTTCATACATTTTGGTCCTCAATTAAGGTTAGGATTTGAGTGGTGTGAATATACAACTATTTTTGGACACTCCGTGTACGAACTAACAGTGCAGTGGCCGTACATGTCCCGCAGGCTGGCGAAGGAGCTGGTGTATGTGCCACAACTACGCAGCCTGAAGCTAGGTTCACAGCCCGGGCTGAGGTCCAGAGACCTGCTACTGGTGGCAGTCAACTGTCGCGACCTGCAGGAGCTAGCAGTGACCCCAGCCAGAACGAGGGGAGCCTCTGCTTTGTTCGGCGAGCTGGATGCCGTCATACTCTTCCACAGTCTTCAACACTCGCTCACCTCCCTCACCTTCGACCTGCACGGCCTCGGCGAGCCCGCCATACAGGTGATCTCCTAACACACAAGATTACACTATGTCCACGGTTAATACTGGAATCACAATAGCCTGACAGAAGTAACGCTGAAGGGAATCAAAAACTAAAATATGTCATTTATTGAGAACACTAATTTGTCTGCCGTGCAAAAAAAAAACTGTATTCTTATACAACATCCCCTAAAACTTACATTATTTTACTATTTTTCATTTATTTGTACTAATATATTTTTGGCATTCCCACATTTAGAAATAAAGTCACAATTACATGTCTGCTTAATAATGTTATATGAGTTTCTTGACTTTGTGTCACACCTGTTGTGCCACTGTGATTCCAGCATAAGGCAGCTTGTGTTAGATAAAAAATTGATGAGGCACTACAAATGATGCTGGCAAGAATGTATTTTGATTTTGTCTATACGCCCAAAGTCGTACACCTCTGAGCAGTATTCCCTCCGTAACACTTTTAATATGAGACTTTAAGCGGAGACCTTATCATGTTTTTGAACATTTTGAAGTGTGTTGTCTTTTCGTAGATAAGTATCGTGGACACAAGTTTACTGGTCTCTGAGAAAGAACATAACTCGAAATACGCTGCATGCAGTTAAGAGCGCCAGCGAGGCAACTGCCTTATAATCAAATGATTGTTGAACACTGCTCGACAGACAAGTTTTCAGAACTGGTGAGTGATGTGAGGTATTGAGCAGCTCTGATATTACAAAGTGGAGGAAACTGGTGATCTCTCAGAAAACCAACAAGATTCCAAAAGGCAAAAACCATGGTGAATGCCGTTTGGCATTCAAATCCACAATACCTTAGCAACAGGCGACTGCCCTAACCTCAGTGCCAGCAATGCTACCTCAATGTCATGGTTACATTCGTAAGATGACATTTACTGAAAACTTCTGTAATCAAAGCATATTTATTTAAATGTAAATCAGCTGTCCATCCACACCTACTAAATTTACTGTTTGTGTTGTGAATTTTTTTTATTTCAGAGGTTTTGTAGTCAATTGAAACCCTTTTATTTATCAAAGACAGTTATTTTTGGATGGCATAAATTATACTGTGGGCATTTTGGTAGCTACACAGAACTGTGGTGTAAGTGGTATGTAAGATAAGCCAAGATGACGCGTGGTAAAATGGCATGTGTGTGGTGGTAGTTTGTAGTTTCAAACTACGTTAAACTAATTACTGACCTACATTAAGTAAGTTATAGTATCAATGTACTATGAACAACACAAAAAGTAAACAACTTCAAGCAAGGCAGAGTCCACATAACTTATCTTTCTAAATTTCTGTTCATTTCTTTCAGATTCAAGGTTTTAGTACAACTGGCTAAAAAACGTAACAATTTGAGCATATCTTAATTCCACCTTGTATTATACCAATTATAAATAAACAAGTGGATCTAAATCATAAATTGTTAAATATTTTTATACCGTACGACAAAATGTATTCTCTCCCACAATTTTATGAAAAGCAAATATGTAACAGTAACAATTTGCTGACAATCGTAAAAAGGAATGATTCTATTGTGAAATAATAGAAATTACCAATAATTCCCCTAATCCTTCAGTTACATGCCAATTACTCATTAATCCATAAGGATTTATCTTTTAAAGCGAGGTTCTCATCTCCAAGATCCACAAATTTACCGTAGAAAGTTGCTTTGACACCTATTGACGTGGTAAAACATAGGACACACATTCAGAAGATGCCAGATTAGATTCCTAGTTTGGCCATCCTAATTATGGATCTCTGAAGCCACGTCATACAAATGAAGCTACAGTCGCTTCCCTTTCCTGTTCCTTGTTCTCAGAGTCCCTGGGTCCACCTCTTTGATCTTCTTGTTTGTCGACTAGACATCAAACCTCTCTTACCTACCAAACTATTAAATTACAAAAACTTCTGCCATCTCTTAGAACTAATATTTCTATGTGGTTCTGTATTGAATCATCAAAATAATATCAATTTGCAATGTTACTTTACATTTGACATTTAAAGTCTTGCTCAGAGAAGATTTTACTGTCCGACTGTATCTGAATTGTGTCGCTCAGCACCTGCCAGAAGACAACTACAGGCACACAACGATGATACTGGTCGCATCTCCAGCAGCCGCCACAGGAATTCTGGGTTTGTGCTCTTTGTTGGTAGTACTGGCGTCATGATCACTGCTGCAGAGCACAACAAACTTAATAAATTAAAAAGAGTGGGAATGACCACAAATTATAGAAATTGAAGTTACGAAGTAAGTTGGGGAGAAATGAGATGATCAGTCAGGGATCAGCTTAGGTGGGGAAAGGAGGTACATACCTGTTAAGCGAACAGGGTCAAGTCATGAACTGTACTACATCCTTCTTGCATTTACTACTACAATTGCAACTACGTTGCTCCTTCCCTTCATAGATTGTAAATGAGTATATTTATTTTTTTCTAAAAATAAGTCCTTGAGGGAAGACAGACACCAGTTAAACACATTTGTGCTTAGAGGCAATGATGTGATAAGTGAGCAAACAAGCGTCAACTTGCATAACTTCATCTTTCCTTGCTGTAACCTGACAAAACAACATAAAAGTGCACAAAGAGTTTCCATAAGTTGAAAAATATATACCCTTCATTGCACGTAAAGTACATGAGTGGTGTGCAATGCAACGAAGCGTACTATACATTCTTTGCCAACAAAATAAACTATTCGGGCACAATTGTTATTCTTTTGTCGTGACTAACAAGATGCTTCCACAAAAACAACACTACTAGTAGCTGTCCATACAACCGTGTTATAAGATGAACAGGTTATATTGGGAAACTTAATCCCTCTAAAAAATATTCTTATGTTGAAGGCACCAACACTTTCAATACTGCCCCATTCATATCAACATGTATCTACGGTACGTACTACTACACTCTGACTTATTTAAATATGTCCATTTAGGTGTAGCTATAAACGCGAAAACATCAAACCAGGAGCTAATAGAATGATCCAGTAGTTGCTATTAATGTAATGACAAGTGTCGTGAACTTCGTACTTGACATGATTACAATGTTTCTCAAGAACTTGGAACTTGAAGAACATTCTTCAAAACTTGGCATTTGAACAACTTCCTTCCAGAATTTGGTGCTTCAGTAGCCATCTTCAAAACCTGGAACTTAACAAATTTCTTACAAAGACAAATTGTTGCCAGTTGGAGAACTTTGAACCAGAGCAGAATTTTCCTAGATAAATTAGTATTTAACGAGAATCTTCTTCCAGAACTTGGTACAGTTCTTGAACAACCTTCTTCGATTAACTTGGTACTTAAGAATGTGGTAATTGACCAGAACCTATGAAAACTTTGTACTAGAATTATCTTCTTATAGATCTGAACATGTGTAGACAGAGCAGGGAATGGAACGCTGTGTCCTATACACGTGTTACAGGCAATATTGTCATGCAAGCGGTTACAAAGCCTGAAGCTGAACAGCTGCGTGCAACTCTCTGGATCCATGTTCCGCTCGCTGCCTCACAAGCTGCCCGGCCTGACCCGGTTACGGCTGGCAAATGCCTGCCAGCTGACCTCTGAGGACGTGAAGGCAGCGTTCTGCCAGCCGGGGTCACCGCTCTGTCACATCACCCACCTCAATCTAGCAGGGTGCTGGGGGCTGCAAGACGATGCCCTGCGCAGCATTGCTGACGTCACTTCACACACCCTCAAGCGCCTTGGCTTGCGCCGCTGCAGGTCCGTGCCACAATACGTACCACACTTATGAAATATAGAGGAATCTTATTAGAACAACTGAAGTTGGGAACAAAAATTATCTTTATAGCAGATTGTTGTTATATCCAAATAATTTTACTTGTCTTATGGAGGGATGGTGCACTAAAAAGTTGTTATAAACCACACTCCTTATAACAAAACTTGCACTGTAGTTAAGAAACAAAAAAATTAGTGAATTAGTTTGAGGGCAAGTTCAAAGATGTGTACATTTAAAAAACACGTACAATCGGAACACAGTTTATGAGGTGAGGGCTGCAGTTGGTGGAGTGGCCTTCCTGTAATGGTTAAATTCCTAATGGAGCTGATCCCAGATTTTTTAAATGTAGCAGACGTTGAAATTGGCAGACACATTTTCTCTGGGTACTCTCCTTTGCCCTACCCTTTGCATTCTGTTGCTTCTGAATCATAGGACTTCATTTCATATCATCTTTGAGCATTTTACAAATGCCTACGTGCACTCAGACTAATGTCCGCTTTTGGGATTTGGTGCCTTGCTCTCTGGCACAATCCCTGAAAGTATGGCGTAAAGTCAAACAAATGCTTCTGTTTGCGTTTTACCAATCCTGTTGGAATTTTCTTAGATCAAGCAGGAAAGAAAGAAAAAAAAAACAGTTTTTAGCCATTTCAGGTCTACAAAATATCATATACACACACATATATTGGAATAAGTTTGGTAGCGTTGCATATAAAAGAACGTGCATTAGAAGTCAGAACACTATGTCACTGTTTGTACACTAGGAGAGGTGAGGCCATCTCATGATTTTGTCTTAATTTGATATCTGAAAGGGATTTAAAAACCCACCACCTTACTGCAATCAAAAGGTGACAGTTTTCATAATACAAGATTTTCCTTAACACTTGAATGATTCATATACTGATGAAATACCGGTAATATAAATGTTGTTCTCTTGGTATGGTAAAATATTGTAAAAGTGTAACTGATTTATTGTAGACATATTACTGATGACATTAAACATGAAGGGGATTATTCACCAGTACTTCAATATTTAAGAAACTGCTGCAATATGTTCTTTGTGTGACAATAGAGTGAAGAACGATTTACTTGGCTGAGTTAATGACACAATTGTAATGTATTCTTAAGTTTTCAGCAAATTTCGACAGTTAAGATCATATATTATGAAAATGGAAACAATTTTATTACGTATATAGCTAACATAAGGTCGTGCATTCCTAATTTGCTTTTCCAAACATTAATAAATCATGAAAGTTGCCTTACGTGACTTCCCTACCTAAGCTTAAAATGTGTTACCGCGAGTTGTGATTATTCTACTTTTGATTAAACTGCTTAGATCACATTACAATTGTGGGGCCGCGATGGCTGAGAGGTCAGACCTTCATCTCCCACAAAGGCGATCCGGGTTCGATTCCCAGCGGGGCCGGTCCCCGGATTTTCGCATGTGGGAATCATGCCGGATGATGCCGCTGGCCGGCAGGTTTTCTTGGGAATCTCCCATTTCCCCCGCCCGTTCATTCCGGCACTGCTCCATACTCACATCATATCACCCCACACCGGCGCTAAAGACCTCAATGTTAAGCGCTGACCAAAATCTCTCACTCGCTCACATTACAATTGTACATCTGTGAAATAACACACACTTCTAAATTGCTGTTCAGATATTTCAAAATGGTTAAAAGTTACTTTTTCTGACTAAGAAAAAAATACCAAAAAGATTACCTATAAAAATCATGGAAAAACTTGTTGAAATTTAAAACACACCACGAATAAAAATGTATGGCCGCCACTCAAAGTTCAATAGGGAAATAGTAAGTGCAGCCCACCAGCTGAGTCGCTTGTGTGCGAGGTGATACTGCATTACACATTCCGGTCTGCTACGCTCTTTGCACTAAATAGATTTCGTGCCTCACAAACAAACACAGCCTATTCATGAAGCCACCTTAATGCTGTCTGGCACAGGGGCGTGACAGCGCATGGCGTGGTGCACGTGCTGGACGTGTGCCGAGAGCTGCGTTACCTAGACATGGCGCACGCCTTCCCTCTGCGCCTGGTGGACTGCATGCAGCTACGCCCTCACGCCCAGCAGCTGAGCACGCTCGTACTGGGCAGGTACGACGATGAGGTGGTCGCACTACTCAAGCAGGACTACCCTAACCTCACCATTGCCATTGTCATCTCAGAGTTCTCCAACCGCAACTATGACTTTTTGCTGTAGTTTTGCTCTTCTTCAATTTACCAAACTTATATATACAACACACTGAAACACAATAAAAAATATATAAGGCAATATTTGAATTTGTGTATGTTATGTACAGGGCGAGTGAATAATAGCTACCGACATTGGTTTTGAACGTGTTTGACTAATATTTTATTAAGAAAAAAAGCATGATTTTAGATAATTTTTGACTAAAGAATTTTCGTTTACCAAATAAAAAAAATTATTATTAAAAAAATTAATCATGGGTACTAACAAAAGAACAGTGGTACAAACTGCAATTAATATTGTCCTTTGTTCACATACGTGCGACAGGATATCAACCACACATGACAAACTGCAGTTAAAACTAATTTAGAACTTACTTTTTACTGCATGCAGTTGAGACAAGAAGAACCACAGGATAGTGTATGCAGTAAGACATTGAATTTAGGGCGAATAGCTACCAGACTTATCATTACTGGCATTCATAGTCAGAAGAGCACAGTTGGCCAATTTCTGTTAAAACATCTTGTTTAACCAAATTTTTGGCCAGTCATGAAACAAGACCAAAGTCCAGAAAACCTATAGGTTTCTTGCAGGGTGCAGAAGAAATCTGGTAGTGAACAAACTTATTTGACAAAAGTCAGAATCACTGCAGGACTACACATTCATATCTTACTCCCTTAATTACAGAGTCATTACAAAAAAGCATTGATAAGAACGAAACTATACAGGAATAAAATACTAAACTGCTAGACGATCTACATTTGTAAGTTAATGAGCAGATTTTTATATTATTACTCACCTACAGTCAATGAAAATCTGAATACACTATTTTATAAGGAGTTAGGATTGCCATGCCTAGAGGGGAGGCGAGAGGGTTTTACGGCCCTTTAACACCGAGGTCATAAGAGCCAGTGAGAACATTACCATTTACATCAGCATAAGAATGATAGGAAACACAGGTCAGTATTAATGAAGTAAACAGGAACGAACCACGACACTCTCCACATTCACGGATTAAAGTAAAACCCCTTTATAACAACCCCTTTTATAACAACCACCTCTCTATAACAACCCTTTCCTCAAGAACCATGGGGTTTTAAAATAGGGGTTTTATTGTACAGTTAAACCTCTTTATAAAGACCACCCCTATATAAAGACCCTATTTTAGGGAACCATGAGGGGTTTTAAGAGAGGTTTTACTCCTTATCTCCCTTTCTTTGCATACATTTCATACAGACTGAGGGAGGGAAAAAACTATAGATAACAAAAAACCAACTTTATTATGAGCACATTTCACAGCAATACTGATACAAGATTGGCATGATAATACTGTCAGTTCAATTATATTTCTACACAAATTAGTATCGACACAAACACACAAGTACAAATTACAAAAAACCATACATAAATATTAATACATCCTCTTCTGCTACACTCAGGAAAATATACAAAGCTAAATACCAACTAGAAAACAATACAGCATCACTAAACAAAAAAATGGTACTTATTGGAATAACAATGTTGCTACAAAAACTTTAAATCACAAGGGCAAAATTCACAAACCAACATAGGATACTTTTGAACTAACCAAAATTAAACACTAACCAAGACATAAAAAAGAATCGAAACACTGGTATGATAGCAGTATCCATATATCAGTGTTTTCAAAACATTTTTCAAACAACATTTATCATGCCTACAAGAAGACAATACTGTACACAATTCCAAAAGACAGTAATTGAAAATTACACTACATTACAGTAAAAAAAAATTTTGTATGTAATTTGTGACCATGACAGATATGTATTAAAATAAGATTATTAAGGTTCATCATAATTACATGAATTAAAACTTTCCCCAAAAAAGAAAAATCTGTTTTCCTTCAACAATAGTTCAACTATGTGCGTTACATCTGTGTTGCTAGACAGAGAAAAAATGTTATAATGAAATTTAAGTGTAGCATACTTTCATGCTGGCTAAAATTTTCAAATAATTTTTATGACATTTATTACATATTTTGGTTTGTTCACAATTAACTGTAGACACAGTAGTAAAAACCCAAATATTTTATACTTAATCTCGTTAAGCTAGGAAATTTATTTGCAACAATTCTTTTTCACGTTTTGTTAAATAAAATTATTTTCTGTACTTTCATCTGATATTTTAATTAATGGTTTTCCCAAGAAAATATTATAAAGTTGTATCTGAAACAACAGCTCAATAAATAAAAATATATGGTAATACTGTACATGCATCACCACATAAGTACACGTCTCTGAAAGCCCTGCACAGCCAGGTTGTTTACAAAAAGAATACAATAAAGAGTTCTATCATTGGCTTCATAGAAGTCCAGATATTACACCTCCAAGACTGTCTATTTGGAACACGTCAAGAACATTGTCTACAGAGTGCGCGTTCCATATTTATAGTATTTGAGTCGGAGAATTCGATTTAGCCTGGAAATATGCAGAGCTACAAATTGAACATAAAAATGAAACATTTTTAACTAAGGAAAACTTAATTCTTCCTGTACATTACTGGGCAATAACCAACCAAATATAAAAAATTTTAAGCAGCAATTTTTTTAAAATTACACCATTCCATTTTTTTTAAGATCCTGTATTTTAAGGTAACCGAAAAGACCAATAACACATTTTTTTTTTCCTTGCCAACAAACTGAACCCAACTTAACAGTAAATCTTTCATAATTCTTTAAAACTCCAAACATATAAAACTTAAAAAAATCCCCCAGCATATCAAACATTTTCATATAGCGTGAAAAATAAAATAACTTACTAATACAACAACGTCCAGAAAGATCTTAATACAAAAAAAAAAAAATAAGGACAATAATGGGTAACCTGGCAAGAACAAATGTATAAATAATAGTTCATAAAAAGTTATTGTATAAAAGAAAATAAGACAGTATAAATAAATGTCACTTGAGACAGTAGGTAGTTATAAGCAGTTCAGTGCAACAGTGTTCCAACCATTCATTAACTTCTGTATTATGTTGTGTGAGTCACGTGTTGCGTAAGAGCAGAGTGTATGTTTAACGAGGCACACATTTTTCACATGTCTGTTTCTACTTTCTACAATACAGGACTTTGTGAAAACTGAAAACTTAAACCAAAGTACAACTATGTTGTCACGGTGACCCATCTAGTGCAATACCAACCACAAACTGTACCAATTAACAACAAAATCATCGACATACTGCTGGCCAGTACCAACTTATCACATTAATTAGTTTTTGCTAACTTCATTTAAAGTGTTTCACATAAAATAAATTTGCAAGACTTTTCATAAATATTGAATTCTGAAACTTTAGAAAAATTTTTAAATATCAGTATTACTGTATGTTAATTTTTAACTAGTAGCTTTCGGGAGAAAATAAATATTCAGTATTTCCTGCGGGAAATTACAGAAATGGTACTCAGAAAAATGCTTAAGTAATGCCAACATCATAAAATGTCCAACATTATTACCTACTCATTGCTGCTGCCGTAAACATGGTATGAAATATGTGTATTGCACATTGTTGCAGTCAAAGGGTCAGATCTCTCGAATCCCACCTTAGCGACCCAGGTTCGAATCCCAGCTGGGACGGTCCCTGGATTTACGCATGTGGGAATCGTGCCGGAAGATACCACTGGAATGCATGTTTTCTCTGGGATCTCCTGTTTCCCCCGCCCATTCATTCCGGCGCTGCTCCGTACTCACACCGCGTCACCCCTACCAGTGCTAAAGACCTCGATGTTAATCTCTTTTTCATTTCACTTCTATTAATGCAAGATAGGTTGTATTATTTCCTCTTAACTCTCCCAGAAGACTTAACAAACAGCACCATATACCACTTTTCATGATGGTACATATTTGTAATGACAAAATTCAAATAAAACATACTTATTACAATGGCTTTGAGAAATCTGCAATTATCGATTAATGTACAGTACCTAGCATTTATTATTTATGTGCCACACTCTTTTAAAGTAATTACCAAGCGAGGTGGCATGACAGTAACACAATGGACAACATATTTGGGAGGACCAAGTTCAATCCCCAACTCCAGCCATCCTGATTTCGGTTTCCATGGTTTCCCAAAATCTCTCCAGGCGAATACTGGGATGGTTCCTTAACAAAGGCCATGGCCGATTCTTCCCTCAGCTCCTATCATTAGTTGTGTGTCACTGTCTATAATGACCTCGCTGTCGATGAGACGTACTACCTTTACCCTACCACTTTTAAAGTAATTAAAACTGTCTCTACACAAAGTTTACATATTTTCTGGTTGAAAGGCAGATGAAACAAACAAATTACTTAAAAACACTGCTAACAGAGGACAAAAACTGATGAGAAATGTTACCTGTATTTACTGTTTACCACTGAAAAAAGGGGCAGATTAAAAGAAAACATACAAAAAGTTACTTTCACACACAGAAGTAACCAATGCTCTAAGGCAAAAATATATACACTTTTAAAAGAGGAGTAACAGGGTTAGGCCACTGTGCATTATACTCAAAATTTCAAACCACTGCGGACATCAACAATAAGTCTGTATACCATTATTTTATACACTTTTTTTCAATCTGCGAATCAATGTTTTATACACACACTTTACACTACTACATATGTGTAATAATAATGCTTTATTAAAAGATGTCAAGTTTCAAGAATCGTCTTTTTTAGTTTACCCAGTATAAATTCACAACCCACAAGAGTGCCTTAAAAGTCCTTAGTTTTTCCTACCCTATCGACCTACCACTACCACCGCCAGGAATCAGTCGATGGAAGAATGTACAGGAAGACAATGGGTAGACTGTCTCATTCTGATACTGGTGCAACGATAACATTGGTAAATTGGTGGTAGGTGATGTACCCACCAGGGACGGCATTAGTTCCCTAACTAAATATAGAGTTTTCAACAGTTTGGTTGGTAACAGCATGTGCTTGAAGTCACTGTTGGTGAAATATAGCACCTTACCTGGGCTTACTTATGTTTAATAAAAATTTTTGTTACCCAAAGAAACAGCTTTCAAGGTAAAAATAAAGGGTATACGATACTACTGTTGCACTGCTCAGTTGAAAAACACACATATGTGCCACTTACATGCACACACTGTGCAACAACTTAAATAACAACATTAACAAAGTACTACAGCACCAACAAACAACACCACACTGTCCTACACCATCAGCCGCCTCGCAACCAGTAGCACTGCAAACGCTGAGATCATGAAAACTGTTGCGGGTACAGATGAAAGTATTGAACGATCCTTATCTGGTAACAAAATAAACATTTCACTTTAAAAAACCCCTTTAAAATGGATAAACTTGTACGTGACCTGGCGAAAACTATTTGACACAGTTATTATCCAAAATACATCCTCAAAACAAAAACAACTAACTAATTAATATACCACCTGCTGTGCTTTTTCCACACTATCACTATTCACAGTGCCTGATTTTGAAATATTTCTGAGCAGCGTGTCTGTGAACAGAATTTCAAGGAATATTTTTTTTTAGGAAGTCAAAATGGTTTAGACATTGGAGCTGCCAGGCATACTTCTCAGAACCGAAATATCAAAATCATGCACACTTATACTGTACAGACTAAATGTAGTCATTAGAACTCTCTGGCATGTTGGTATTCTTGCAAATCTGAGAGATGTTTTAGTTGAGATTACAGTTCAGTGTACGAAATTACAACTCCAACCAATACCAAAATAAAATAAGAGCAACATTTTTAGTTCAACCTCGAAAAAAAATCAACACGCCACAAACTATCTGGACTTGTATTCCTAATAAATATTTATTAACCTGTGTATTATGCAGTGACATAACAGTTATTTTGGAAGTTTTCTGTACTTAAAATTGTATCAGCAAAAAAGTAAAATATATTCACATATGTTTACAGAAGTAGGCTGTAGCAAAACTGTTACTGTGCGCAACGAAACACACTCTGCCGTGTACACACACTAATATTAAGGGTGTTCAAGTGTGTTTAGTATAATAGTATTAGTTTCATACATGATACTTGCGAGTACAATTTCATCTTACGAAACAATTTCATTTTGCATAGTTTTCACATAACTGTATGTCAAAGTCAAAATATGTGTGTTATGCTACCATACAAATAGTGAAAAACAATTTACTGACTTAAGTGAAATAATTTACAGTGAAATAACATGCCATGAGCTACGTAACTTAATATTATAAAAACTCACAGTGAACAACTTTTTTACCGTATTTTGGTGTAAAGTATATAGAAGGCACATTTTTTTTTATTAAAATTACACATAAAAACTTAGGATGCAGCCTATACATGCCACTCTGAATTTGTTTTCTTTTTTTTACTTGGAAAAAGCACTTTCTGCCACAATAAAATAATGTCAAAGGCCCTGCATCATTATAAAATAGCCTTCAACATACGAAAATTTTTGTGTATTTGCTACTGTCTACTATTAATAACTGACCATGAAAACGTAACAAGTGATTAAGCAACAGAGCAGGCGGCAAACCTCCGCTTGCAATGTTGCTACAGTGTTACCAACCGCATGCAAAGTAAACAAACACAACATTGATGAAAATAATATTAATATATCCTGAACAAAAATAAATTATACGCTTACCGGTATTTACAACATGAACTATAAATTGTGAACTCTCGTTAAGCTAACAAAAAGGTTTGCAGTAATTTTTACACATCATAGCTTGAAATTTTATTCACTTTCACTGCCGTCACCAACTTCGTCGACATCGTCGGCGGTGTCATCTTGATCCCCTTCTTCCCGCACATTTTTTACTAAAATTGACGATTTATGAAGAGGCGGGATTTAAGCATCAGGCGTCGGGCCTCCATCATCGTAACAAACCGTAACTAGCCTTGAACTCAGCCACGGAAATATTTTGCCTCGTCGCAATTCTTCTAGCTTCAAACAAAAGCATTTCTGTAGTTACAGAAAATCTGTTGCACCTAATAGCAAGCACATGCTGAAACAATTCCCCTTCAAGTTCTGGATATTTGCATTTCTTCCTCTGCAAAGCAGCTTTATGTTCTGGCAAAGTTCCAAACATATTTTTTTCTTAGTACCAACGTCGAACATCTTTTTTGCCAACACTGAATTTTCGTCCTGCCGCAAGTTTTCCATGTTCAAAAACATAGCTTACAACTTGCAGTTTGAACTTAGCCTTGTACATTGCATGTTCCTTTCCCATTGTCACTAACGTAAGACTATATTCAAGATGCGCAAGATATGAACTGAAGCTGCAGCAGGGCGATGTTAGTCACATCACCTGTTACTATGGCGTTGCCACATGTTACCTACCATACGTAAACACTCGAGCGCACAACATTTATATTTTTCCTATTTTCGAATATCAAGTCAATGGTGCTGCCTATACACTCCAAAATATGGTAGGTGTATTTAAAAAATTACAGAATTTTGCAATTTTTTTTCCTGCCCTTTCATGATTTTTTAAAAGATTCAAAATAAGTATTCAGTTGTGGGTTTATAAATGTTAGGTTACGTAGCATGTATCTTATTTCACTGTGAATTATTTCGTTTGAGTACGGCCATAGGTTTTCACTACAGTATTTGCATGGCAGCGTAACATTCAAACTTTAACTCTGATACATCATTATGAAAAATTAAATAGCTACAATTGTTTCGTAATACGAAACTGCACTCACAAGTACCCACTATAAAGCAAAAACTATTTCATGAAAATACAAAATTATGATTTTATACCACTTGAACATCCTTACGGCAAATGGCACGGCCTCAAAATTTTGAAGTAGTCATAATTCTTCCTCCACATAGGAAGTCCAGAGCATCTCCCACTGACTGCATGCACTATTAATTGGAACTGGCTTCACTGGATCTGAATCAGCTAGATTTAAACATATTAACTTATAAATTCAGTGTTACACTGCAGGCTCGGCTTCAAGATTTCTCAGTTCAGCCTCGTTACAAGGCAAGTATGTATCACTGTGATTACGTTCGCAGCTGGCACGAGCATGAACTGTACGAGGTAAGAGATGATGACACAGATGTCATACAGTTACAAGAGTATAAAAAACAGTTAAGTCCACAAGCAATAATATGTACTATACACACAAAGAAATAACTGCATATTACATCATCTTATTTATTTCTACACATTTTTTATTCATGCACTGAAGTACAGAAACAGGAAACAGCTTGCCAACTCCCAAGCACAGAAGTAATAGTTATTTTTTTTTTACAAATTAATGGACATAAATGAGGACTTTGCTAAGTACCCTCAATACATGCTCCTAAAAACATCTACATGCCTTTTGCCTCTACACTCATGACAAACATTTTCAGAAATCGACCTAAAATTAACAAAGCAAATATATATCTTCTTAAAAAAAAAAATAACAACATGCCAGAGATTCAACTTTATCTTCCACAAACAATGTTCAGTCATTTAGTTATGCTAATTAGCCAAATATCCAATAACATGAGGGGCTGCAGTGGTAGAATGGCCAGACCATTCCCCTCCCACCAAGATGATCCGGGTTCAATTCCTGGTGAGGTAGCTCACCAGATTTTCACATGTGGGAATTGTGCCGGACGATGCTGCTGGTCGGTGGGTTTTCTCAGGGATTTCCCATTTCCCCGCCCTTATATTCCGGCGTTCACCTCACGTCACCCCTCATCCTCGTTAAGACCTAGATGTTGAGCACTGACCAAGAAATCTCTCTCTCACTCCAATAACAAGCAAGGTATGTGATATTTGACTAGGGGTGCTTACAATAAGTAACAACGTAAGACTGTATACAGAAAATGTGTACTTGAGATATTACAAAAATACCACAAGAAAACTTTTCAAACATGCAATAAGTCATGAGAATGGCTTCTTGATCAAAATATGACTAATCCGTGAGAGCCAGTTAAGTTGCTGTTAGTTAACATGCCTAAGTGGCACAAACATGTAAACACTAGACATACCCAAAAGTCACAATGAAGTGAAACTGAATGCATGATGTTAACAACATGCAAGAAAGAAGAATGAAATGAATATTACAATAAATATAAGTACAGTAAATTATATAAATAATTTAAAAAATAAATATTGTATGAGGAGGGGTATCCGATGACCATGGTATAGCACGCCGAACTGTAGATTTACGAGTGGACCCCGTAGGCATCTGCTTGTCCTGGAGGATAACATTAAATGAGGTTCTACAATGGAGAGGTGCAGGAATGAGAAGTATGGAGAAATGGTAGATCACCGAGAATACCCTCCGACCAGCGACACTGTCTGGCAAGATTCCCAGGTGTGAACATTAGGGACCTGGCCCCATTCAGAACCAAACCTAAATCACCCTGGTGGGAGGCAAGGAGTCTTGACCACATAACAGCCCTAACTGCTATAGTTAAATTTAAATAAGAACTTGAAAGCCGCCTTAAAACCATAAACTGCTGGCATACATTTAGACACAACCTGGTGATAAACAAAATCTCATCACGTGACTAAGCATACCAATCATCAGCAGGTTGCTAATTATAAATATTTTAGGAGCATTCAACGACTCCTGGCTAACTACTAACACCTTAATTCTATATATGACAGCTATGTTACTCAGTCACAACTGCCAATCAGCTGTTGTAATCTGCCAATAGGTGTATGGGCTTTAGAACAAAGTATTTTTTTAATACTGCCTACTTGAATGTACCGTGTTACTGTGATTATGTACTAGACTCTCACAGTGACATGTACGGCATTACAGAATAAATAAAAAATCTATCAGAAGCGACAAGTGATTTTTTTTATTGCTGTCCAGCTCTCAGTGCACACGAGAATATAAACAATGTCGTATTGATTCAAGATACTGATTTAAACAACCATTTATAGTGCTTGAAACACTGCAATTAGTTTGCACCAATTCAATATTTAGAAATGGTAAAGGTAAAAATTCAAGCTCAGCATCAGAGAATTTTTATCGTTGTTTCCATACCAGCTCTTGGGAGAGGAAAGTACTGGCACATAAACTAAGGTGTGTGGAATTTAAAACACTATTTTAAACAGCTGCTTATAATTCAGGAAAAACGGTACAGTAATTTGTTGGTATTTCAATTACATAGTTAGAAATGGCAAATGTGCTGTTACTGTATTTAAGTATCATTTTCCTAACAGATTATACAATAAGGCTTACTAAACTTCAATACAACCAAACATCCAAAAACCATGACACCATGACAATCCAAAGAGGAAATGAGTACAATAAAATCCAAGTCACATAACAAATAAGTACTGTAGTAACAAAAGCGACAAGACGTGATACTTATAGTACTAGTTTTCTCTATGGATTGTCATGGTGTCACAATTCGTAGAAGTTTGATTATACTGCAGTTTAGTAGGACCTATTTTATTATCTGGAAGGAAATTGACACATAAGTTCATGCCACATTTAAAATTTCCATATACAGTAAAACCCCGATTAACCGAACTCGGGTTAACCGAAACTCGGGTTATCCGAAATGCCTCCGAAATCATAATCCACAAAAAAAAATAAAAGAATTACTGCACTGTGAAGGGATTAATCGCTGAGGGCGCGAGCGCGCTTGGCTATGGCTAGCAGAGAGGGGAGATGTGTGCACTTCCCTTCCCCTCTTTTCAGTTGTTTTCCAGTCTAAATATAGCTCACTGTACCCCTTTTCACCCCCTCCCGCAACCATGACGCTCGTCTAGGCTTCAGTTGTT